>JAUNZO010004276.1:0-105470 GCA_031894775.1 Chloris gayana | reverse complement strand
TTGAACCTCTGAAGGGGAGCCTCTACCCGCGCTCCCAGGCATCCTGCCTCGCCCGGATTTTTTACGCCGTCCGATCTCCATCTGTGGCGGGTGCATGCGCTGGGTGTTTTGACTGCCACGGTGAAAAACTCTCCGTGTACTGCTTGCTGCGTGTCGCTCGACGGCTCGACCGTCCAACGCACCCCCATGCCGTTTCCTGCCCATGCCGTCGCTCGTCGCAGTTACTCCGGTGGTTGAGCCCAGTGAGATTTTTACCACCGTCTCCTCAGAGCTTCCTTCCTCTGCTAGATTGGTTTCGTCTCAGCTGTGTGCGGTGTTCCAGCTGCTCCCGTCCTTTCGGTTCGCTCGCTTTCTTTCAAGCTCTCTCCTTCCTTCGTGAGTGCTTTAATCTTTATACCTCTGATGGAGGGGAGCCTCTGCCTTGTTCCACCTTCTGCAGACGATCTTCCACCTTCCTCGTTGTTTTTTACCTGCTTGTTCTTTTTGGGTGGATCAGGTCTTATGATAGGGATCGCAGGCTCCTTCCATTGCCTTTCCTTTTTATGCTCTGATCTTTTTGTTGGGTCCATCCGTTCTTTTTAGTCTATTAGTTCTTTTTGGGTAGCTCAGCGTCTTGGGTCCGTTCTTCTTCTGAGGTCAGCTCCGTGGCCGCAAGATTTACCGTGTGTTTCTCTTTATGCTCCTTTTTTCCCCGGCCAACTCTCCAGGCGACGGATTCGTGTTTCCTTTTTTGATGCGCGTGTTGCTTTCGTTCCACCCCGCCTCAATTTAGCCTGCGTTCCCAGCTGCTTTCCCTCGTGCCGGGTGTGGCCTTCTCGGGGATGCGCCTCGCCGCTGCTGCTCGCGTGCGCCGTGCCTTTCGCCGTCGCTGCGCAGCTTGCCGACGCCCGCTCGTTGCCTACCTGGTGCCGCCCTTAGGATCTGCGGAGGGGCCATGGCATGGCCGCATCCCGAGCTCTGCGTCGTGGCGCCGGCCAGAGGTCCGGCGGACCGTCGAGCGCTGCCTCTGTTTGCTGGTCGTCGGATCCGGCCGTCTTCTGTGCCTTCTCGCTTTTCGCCATGTTTTCCCGTGGAAGCCCCTGTTGATTGTTCTTGCTCTTTCTTATTTTTCCGTGTTCCTTTGCTTCCAATCCTTGATTTTCGATGACCCCTACATTATTTCCGCAGGTTGATTCGTCCGTGCCCTCCGTTGGTGGCCAGGGAAGGGGTGTGCTGCCGATGGAGCCGTTTGGGTGAGGTATGTGCCTGGTCGTTTTCCTCCTTTGGTGATTACCGCTGCACATTACAGATCAGGCCCTGGTCTTACACATAAAAGATCATGTTGCACTTGTGCTTGTTCCTCCCATCGGCATTGTTGCAGACCAAGGGCTAGATAGGACGGGGTGCATAGCTGGATCGTTGGTTGGTCCATGTTGGATAGGCTTTTTCTTAAGATGCAGATATAGAGTAATCCTTTCCGTGAAACAGTAGGCCAGAGGTGCCCCTGTTAAGTAGTGGAATAGGCTAGAATAAAGGGATTTCAGGGTGCCATCATTTGGCCCCATACAGGGTGCTGATTTTCCGCAAGATAATCGCGGTGATTCCCCACCTTGTTACCATTTGGTTGAAGAGGTATTGAGATTGTTAAATAGACGCTGATAGGGAGGAGGTCCTTGTTGGCTGCTGCCTGCAAAGGTATTGACATCAGCCAGCGACAACGGATAAAGTCAGGGTGATTAGAGCCTTCCTTTGGTTTTCAACCAGGGATACAATTAGTGGTCTGTGCTGATTCTCACCATTCGTTCTTTTGGTTATTACCTAAAATATTTGGTTTCCGGCTCGGCTGAAACATCAGGAACAAAATGCCATATTAACGGATTTAGCAAACTGATGCAGTCTCAAAGCCTGGAACAAAGGATGTACTTCAGAGACATTTTTTTCCCCTTTTGATGCGGCAGTTACGGATTAGCTCATCTTCCCTCTGCAAAGGTCGTTACGCAGTATTAGTTTTGCCTTTAGGTTCAGAGTTGTGTGGTGGTTCTATGGAACACATACAAAGAAATGTTCGTCTCCATGGATGCCTCAGTGATGATTGTTGACATTGCTTTTTGGGTCAGATCAGTTGATATTAGTGTGGGATGTATCTGAAAATAAAACTGCTAATCTGTTTAGTTTGTTTCTACGTCTGGGTAGTAATTTGAGCAGCAAACGACGTTGCGTTGCCCTGTTGGGTTGCTCTGTTACAATCTGGGCCAGTAAAGGATCTTGGGTTCAGTAGTATGATAGTTGTATGGAACACATACAAAGAAATGTTTGGCTCCATGGATGGCTCAGTGACGTCCATTGATTGTTGTCGTAGCTTTTTAGGTCAGTCCAGTTAATATAGGTGCAGGATGTGCCTGGAAAAAAAATAGGCTAAACTGTTTAGTTTGTTTCTACCTTTGGGTGGTAATTTGGCCAGATAATGACACTGGATTGACCTGTTGGGTTGCTCTGTTACAATCTGAGACAATAAAAGCTCCTGCCTTCTGTTATAATTTAGATGTCTTGCTAGGAAACAAAAGCTTAGCTGCGTAGTGTCCCTTGGATATATCTGCTCCCCGATTTACATGGCTTCTTATGTGTTTTTCCTCAAAGCATTAATTAAATTTTGGTTTGTTTGCCCATTCCCATTGTTAGGTTAACCAATCACAGATGCGGTTCCTTTGAGAGAATGTGTTAAATAGCAGGCTGACAGGGAGGGACCTTCCACATGATTTCTTTAAAAGAATAATATATATTTAGGTAGCTTGCAGTGGTGCTGTGCGGATGTCATAGGGATTATAGCTCCATCTATTTCTGCTTACATCTGTGCTCTTGCTTTTTATACAAAGCTTTGGGTGCTGGTTTCCTATAAATGTTCCCGTACTCTGACGCAAAATTTTTATTCCTATGATTTGCTATGAGTTTATTGTTACCTTTGCTCTCGAGACCCTCATGTCGCTTTGCCTGGCCCATGTGCGTTGTGCGTTTCCTTGTTGCTGTTCCCGTGTGTTGTACCCTGTAACCTGATGTGCTGATATTGTTCCCTTTCTTGTTATGCAGCCGGTTCTTTGGCATTGGTTCAGCCACATCCCCTCCTGTTGTTCATGGTATGCTGCTGGTCTCACCCTGCCTCTGGCCATGTTATGTGCTTATATTTGTGTGTCATTCATTCCTTGTTCGGTGTGTTCCCTGGTTATATTTTAATTATGTGCGGTGATGTCTGTTGCCTATGTTGCCTATTTAACATGGTTCCTCTTTCTTTCTCTTTTCATGCCTGTGCCCATTAGGTGTCTGCCTGTCCTCTGCTTGCCATTTGATTGCTTCTAGATGCTCGCTGTTCTTCACTGAACTTTAAGATTTGCCCTCTCTGTCCGGTGACCTTTATACCCTCTTCGCTTTGGGATGAGTCGTAGGAGTACGTGGTTTCCTTGCTCGGTTTTTTTTGTTGCCTTTGCTCCTTCGCTTGTTACATTTACACCTGCGGTTCTTAGGGAAGCCTGCTCCTCCTCCTTTGTTCACTCCAAAGCTCTCCTTCAAAGAGTCGGCAGAGAACCGGAAAAGGAGGAAGCTGAAGCTAGATACTGCCCGTTATGGAAGCCCAGGTTTTACTCTGTTGTTGCATGTTCATTTCTTTGGCTCGTGTTGCCCATCGTGTTCTGCCGGACCTTTTTGAAAATCTTTGTTCCGCCCAAGGTCCCACCCAGGGCTGCACTGTGACCTCTTCTTATGCTCATTTTACCCAGGAATACATTGATTACTTAAAAGGTTTGTATTTTTCTCTAGCCTGATTTCCATGTCCCCCGTTTTGGCTGCCCCTTTTGATGTTCCGCCCATTAATTTTGTTCGTTCTTTTTTGCCCTCCTTTTTTTAGAGTCGTATGCTGGACGGTCGAACCATGGGGGTCCTGATTATAGGTGCGAGCATTGTGGTGCTATGTTTTGGTACTCCGAGCGAGCGAGGGGGTTCGGTGGTCGGGGTGGCCCGCGTCCATCTTATTCTAAGTGCTGCAAGGGTGGTAAAGTGTACATACCACCCTTTAGGGAGCCGCCGCCTTTTCTCAAGCAACTTTTGAATTTCCAGGGCGGTTCTCGGTGTAGGAAGTTTTTGCAGCACATTCGTCAATACAACTGCCTGTTCAACTTCATTTCGATGGGTGCTAAGATTGATCATGATATAAACAAGGGTGGTGGCAATTATGTTTTCAAAATCAATGGACAAACATATCATCGTATAGGCTCTTTGTTACCTCCCGAGGGTTCTTCGCCTAAGTTTGTTGAACTGTATGTCTATGACACCGAGAATGAGGTTGCTAATAGGCTTCGTGCATTAGACCGGACCGGGGACATAGTGGATGATCTAGACATTGAAATTGTAGAGGGGCTGCTTGAGATGCTTGGATGAATTCAATCCGTTGGCTCGGACTTTTAGAATGGCAAGGGATAGGCTTAGGGACTCGGCGATGAGGTTGTTGCTTGTTAGGATTGTTGGGGCTCGAGAAGGTGATCCAATCCAGTATGATTTGCCCACTACTGATCAGCTTGCTTTTTGGTGGTTGGTGATTATTCTGTTGACACATACAAACGTGATATAGTCGTCCAGATGCAATGATCGTACCCTCCGTCGTATTTCCTCTCTTCATCCTGCTCCGATGGCTCTTCAATACCCATTGCTATTTCCTTATGGTGATCGTGGTTTCCAGGTTGGCATTCCATATATTGGTTCTGGTTCTAATAGGCCAAAACAAAGAAATAGGATGACCATGACGGACTATTTCCGTTCTTGGTTCCATTATAGGGAGGGCCAACCCAATCCATACCTATGTTGTGGGCGCCTTTCCATGCAGGCTAGAGTTGATGCTAGGGCGCAAATAGATGAGGATAAGCTCCAATGGATAGTTGATAATCAGCCTAAGCTACGCGTTGAGCATTTCCAGGGAATTGTAGACGCTGTTGCTGGTGGTGCCACCGATGGTGACGCTGTTGGCAAACGAACGTACCTACCTGCGAGTCATATTGGTGGTAGGCGATACATGCTACAGAATTTCCATGACGCTGTTGCTATAACTAGGGTTTATGGCCCTACCGACCTCTTCCCGACTTTCACCTGCAACTCAAAGTGGGCTGAAATCACGGCTGGTCTTAGGTATGAACCTGGCCAAAAACACACTGATAGGTCCGACCTTGTTGTTAGAGTTTACCACATGAAACTCAACGAGATGCTAGCTGAAATCAAAGATGGGACAACCTTTGGTTCTATCGATGCGGGTGTGTCCTCGTCCTCTTATCAATGTCTTTGGTCACCGCCTAGGTTGCTGCACCATCTTTGTTCACTGTCCTTTCCTTCCCGCAGTCCTCCATACGGTGGAGTTCCGGAAACGGGGCCTTCCGCACGCACATATGCTCATATGGTTGCAGGCCGGCGTCCGGATGACGCCCGACTGCATAAATAGCTTTGTTTCTGCTGAGATCCCGGACCCGGAGGTTGATCCTCTTGGGTATGCTCTTGTTGCCGAGCACATGATGCATGGGCCCTGTGGTCCCTACAATAAAAAGTGTTCCTGCATGAAAGACGGTGTCTGTTCAAAGGGCTTTCCAAAAGAATACAATGCTGAGACTAGGGTGGATGACCAGGGGTTTGTTATCTATAAACGCTAAAAACCGACCGGTATGTCAAAAAGGGTGGTGTTAATCTAGATAACAGGTGGGTGGTCCCTTATAATATGGCTTTGCTAAAAGAATTCCAAGCCCACATAAACTTAGAAATATGTAACAAAGGCCACCTGCTTAAATATCTGTTCAAGTATGTTACGAAAGGTCCAGATTGTGCAAAGGTGTATCTTGAGCGTGTTCAAAAAGGCCGGGATGCTCCTCATGACGCCGAAACTAGGACCATCAATGAAGTCAAAGAATATCTGCTTTGTCGTTACATATGTGATCCGGATGCGTGCTTTGGCGTGTTATAGGGTACGAGATTCATGTTCACCTCCCAGCTGTTGAGAGGATGCCTGTGCATTTACCGGGGAGAACTATGTTGCATATAGGGAGCATGCCGATTTAACACAGGTTGTTTGTGACGAACGCCTGAAAAAGAGCATGCTTACCGAGTGGTTCAGATTCAATGCAAGGGATCCTCACGGGCATGATTTAACCTACTGTGAATTCCCCATGAGGTTCACCTGGGAAGAGAAGGATAGGTATTGGAAACCGAGGGAGGTGGGTTTCAAAATAGGTCGTTTGTACTTCGTTCATCCTAGTGCTTGGTGAGCGTTATTTCTTACGCATGTTGCTTATGGTGGTTAAGGGTGCTACGAGTTATTCTGATTTAAAAACGTTTGACGGGAAAGAATATAGGACTTTTAAAGAGGCGTCTGCTGCGCGTGGTCCGTTAGGTGATGATACTTGAATGGATAAACGCTCCGAGCGAAGGCTGCAACGTGGGGTTACGGGTATCGGCTTAGACACTTATTTGTTACTTGTAACAACCCTAATAAATATTGTGCATTCTTATGTCATCGAGCATCATGGCATCATGCTGGTATTTCAAAGTTAGTGGATTTTATGCGAAATGTGCATGAAATGTTGTTTTGATTTATTATTGTTATTATTTTTATAAAAAAATGCAAATGAAACAAATTAATGTGTTTGACAATTTTCTTCTGGACAAACATAAAACAAAAAGATTTATGGAGTTTTGGCCCAAAATTATTTCCTTTGTAAAAACACCTACAAGAATTAATTAAAGTTCTAGTTTTATTTTACACATGAATTTTTATCCCAAAATATATTTCGAATTTGGACTTTAACCAAAAAGGAAAAGTGTTCAAATTTTTTTTCTGAACACCCCTGAAGTTTTCAGGATTTTTCTGAGCTTTGTAACGGCCTTGTTTAATTAACCAGAAACCTGAGGGCGTTTTTGCAAAAAAAAAAATCACCAAATCAGGCCCCGGCCATTCTCTTTTCTCTCCGTCTCAGCACCGCCGCCGCTCTGGGCGCTTCTCCTGCCGCGCGTCCCACGCCATGCATGCCACGCAGCTGCTTGCCCTCCACGCAGCTGCTTGCTGGCTTGCTTTGCACATCAATCGGATAAAGCTAGGCGTTGGTTTGCTTTTCTCTCTCTGCTCAGTTCCCTGAAGCACAGCATCACCGCCACCTCCCTGCTCCCACGCCGGCAAGCCATCTCCAGCCACCTTCCGACCAGACCCAACAGCCAAAAGCTCCGCACGCACATCCTTCAACTCCCCATGGCCCTCAATCGTGCTCTTCTGCACTGAGCCCAGTGAATCGACATGAGTTCCCCGGGAGGCCGCCGCCGTGATGTCACTGCCGCACCGTCCGATTCAGTCTCTCCGGTGAGCTGTATCTCCTCCTTCCGCTTTCCAAGGCTGCGCAACCTCCTCTTCTATCTCCTGGTAGCTCATCATCCCTTTTGCTCCACAGGTCGCCGTTAATTTGGTGAGATTCTCCACTGTCGGCCATCGTTTAGTACCTCACCGGCGCGCGCCACCCTCTGGCCATTCCCAAGCTCGAGCAAGCCCGCGCCGCTCTTTCCCATGCCCCGGTGAAGCTTCCAGTACGTTTTCCCCAATTTCCACGCACCACGGCGAGCTCCGCACCTCGCCGGAGCCGCACCCAGCCCACCACTCGCCGCCGGTGCCTTTCCGGCCAACCTCCGGCACCGGAGACCTCACCCGTGTGTTCGTCGCCGCACACTGATAGAGTAAAGCACTTTGTCGACCGAGTTTGCCCAAGTCCGGCCGTCTCCGGTGGTCGCGTCGCCGCCGTCCGGCCGCCGCGGGCGGTGCCACACGCTGGCCACACGACTCAGATCCTGTGTGGCCACATCCATTTTTTGATCCTGAACCCTGTAGCTTCCTGTGTGGCACAGATTGTTATACAAACTTGCAAAAATTCCTAGAAAATTCTACAAAACTCGGAAAAATGTGAAACAAAGTCCAGTGAGCTCATAAAATTATCCTCTACTTGGTGATGTGTTTAAATATCTATTTTGAGATCTGATTTTGAAGCTTTATTAATTTGCTTTATTTTGTTTAAGTTAATTTATTATGTTATGCTAGTTAATAATTTTTTTGATAAATGATTTTCTTTAAATAAAAGAGATACTGCAGACGAAAGTTTTTGTTAAGTTAGTTTTCCAAAATTAAACATAAACACCATCATTTCATGTGATCACAAATTAATAGCTTAAGTGTTATCACATGTCGTTAAGCACTTATTATTGTTGCTTAAAAACATGATTAATTATTAATGAATGAACCTGATTAATTAGTAAGTAATGAACATGATTAATGTTTAATTATTAATTAATGACCTTGATTAAGCGAGTAATTAACGAGCATGATTAATTGTTAATTGTTAGTTGATATTTACTTGAACATAATGAATCGATAATTGTTGGTTAATGAACAAATTTAACAAAAACTTTTGCATGATCATGTCATCTTCATTCATGCATGCATGGTTGTGATTCGCGACGTCATTGTTGGTCGACCTAGGTCCGGCGTGATCGAGGTTCCGTCCGAGGTCGAGAAAGGAGACTGAAGCTTCGGAGTCGACCGAGCACATCGAGGAAGCTAACCCGACTCGAATCAAGGCAAGCCCGGTGCATCCCACCTATGTTTTAAAGTCTTTTCTTTTATCACGATAATTGTGTCGTGATTGTGCATTAGGTTTCGGGAATTGCTTGACACCCTAGATGCATGAGTAGGTTCCTATGTTTCCTGTTTATCCATGTTGGTTTTGTGTCTCGATAGATGCTACGCTTAATTCACGGGGCTACGGTAGAAGTCGAGTGGTGCTGAGCACACTCGCGAGCTGAGTACGGTCCGATCTTAAAGCATGGAGGCTTTAAGTTGTTTGTTATCGTTCAAGTTGAAGTTAAGGATGAAGATGAAAATGAAATGGAGACCGGACGGGCCCTGTAGGAGAAAGGGCAGAGACGAGGTCTTGCAAGGTGGTAGCCCCGTCCGTGTCGGTCAAGGACCGTACCGTTGTTGGCCCTGTCGAGCAAGTATTTGAACGTACCGATTTACATACTGGTGTTTATGGGGCCGGGAAGCCGATGTAACCTAATTGCCACGGCGGTTGGACGTAGCCCATCCCCTAATTGGGTGGAGAATGAGGTGAGGCCTCATGTCTCAACGGGAGAGGAATGGGTGGTCGCTCACGGATAACGTCGAGGACGGGTATCGCGTGGGGTCCCCGGGTTCTCGGGCGGATGGGAGACTAACCCGGCCACTGCCGGGAATTAGCGTGAAAGGTTGTCGTATGCGACCTTTGGGGTGCGTATACGCCGTGTAAACGGGTTTTCCAGTTGGTGAAATCGATTCGAATCGCTGTCCCTCGCGGTAATGAGTACCGCTTGTTCACCGTGTCACATCGTAGTTAATCAAGCTGGAAGATGAAGGAAGAGGAATGAAAGGATTGTTGTTTGGAATTATAATTTTTCCTGCAACTTGATTGCAATAGTGATAGTCTGCAAACCTAGAGACTAATGAACTTAACGTGAGCTAAAATACTGAAAGTAAGGACTCAACCTTTAGTGCTTGTTTTCGCAAAGGAGTAAACCCCACAGACGGAAAGCCTTTGCATACTAGGCGTCGGCCTTAGCGTGCCATGTTGACGGGTCGGTCTTGCTGAGTATTAGAATACTCAAGGTTTGTTCGTTATGTTTTCGGGAATCGAGTCGTACTTCCTCGGCTTGTACGGTAGTCCTGGAAGTGGAGTGTCCCAAGTGTGGTTCCCACCAATGGGAACGGTTTCCGACGTCGTGAAGAGGAAGGACCGTGATGTACTGAAGGGCTCGGTGCATCACGTTGATCGTTTAATAGTGTTTTGGTGTTCAAAGTTCAAGTTTCCGCTGCAATACTCGTAGGTTGTTAAACTTTAATAATAATTATGTTTTCCGCTGCACCAATGTTTGTATTTCGAAAACCTGGTTGTATTATACCATGATGTATATATTCGGCTTGTATGAGATGATACACTTGTTGTAACTCGCTTCGTCGAGTGTCCCTCTGTTCCGATTCCTGGGTGTCCGGAGGGATGTCACAGCTGGTATCGGAGC
Organism: Chloris gayana; assembly: GCA_031894775.1. NCBI lineage: Eukaryota > Viridiplantae > Streptophyta > Magnoliopsida > Poales > Poaceae > Chloris > Chloris gayana. The sequence goes on along the minus strand of JAUNZO010004276.1, from coordinate 95,384 downwards.
GGTTCGAAGGCAACGGTTCATCATTACAAGCTTGTTTTTAAACTTAACACGTCTAGTGCGTTTAGAACACGAGAGAGTACGGAGCCTATAAGGATGTATAATAGTTAGATTTTTACTAAGCTGTTCGACGTTGGGTTTTGGAAAGTGCTAACTAGTTGTTATAGTTTTATATGCTATAGTACGTATAGTTAGTCTGCCGAGCATGCATCATGTCATATTGAGTGCTATAATATGAGGTTTTGGGAATTAGACCAAGATAGTATCGTAGTGTAGAGATAGTTTCCTATGGACGGTTCTAGATGGAGCTTATGCCAATAGAACTCTTCCACCGAGGCAATGGAATGGAAAATTCCAGATCTTCATCTACGAGATGATTAAAGGACGATCGGAGAGAAGGATGATCAGGTATAGTTATCAAGGAGCCCTATGAGAGCTATGGATTTAAAAGGATAGATTAAAGAGGCTCGTACGAAGGTGTACCACAAGTGAATCTGGGGTTGGAATGAGAGATAGTGCACCTCTTCTATAGACACTGCTTATGCTTTGGAACTTTAACGTATTCTACCGTCGGTATACTTATTTGGATCAGTGACACTAATACCAAGTTTATAACGAGAATGGAACAAACTGGAAGAGGAAACCATCCTGAAAGCTCCCGAGCAAGATGTTCGAGAGTCGGCATCAACTCCATCTACCCTGGCACAAGCTATTGCCACTATATTGGAGTCTCGTGAAGAGCAACGGGAACTTCTTCGGCAGCTTGTTCGAGAATACGGCCCCACGAGCCGGTGGTCAAGATCAGCATGCTCCACCGGTTCACGTTACATATTCGGATTTCCGGCTCTCTGGTCCACCAAATTTTTCGAGATGAGGGAGATCCTCTAGAAGCGAGGTCATTGGCTACGTACTATCGAGTCGAAGGCTGGAGCTCCTACCATGCACGAGTATCGAGAAGACTATCTTTGCCGCTCGGCAACTAGAAGGATTTGCTTGGAGCATGGTGGGCTAATTACAAGGCCATGATTCCCGAAGGTTACCAAGTACTATGGCAAGAGTTCACAAAGGCTTTTCGTGAACATCATATTTACGAAGGTATCCTGAACCAAAAGCGTAAGGAGTTTCTAGCGGCTGAAGCAAGGTGATATGACCGTACACTCCTATTCAAAGTTGTTCAACCGTACGGCTCAATATGCTCCTCGGAATGTGGACACGACGCCAAGAAGAAGGAATGTTTCAAGCAAGGACTTACTACCAAGTTACAATCCCGGCTTGTTTTGGACCGAGGAGTTAGTTTTAATGAGTTGGTAAGTGATGCTATACTCATGGAGGATGCTATTCGTGCTCATCAAGAAGAGAAGGCTAAGAAGAGAGCAGCCAATGAACAAGGAAGTAAGGTGCCCTCCAAGTATCGTCTAGTCCACACGTGCGCAGCGGATCGGAGGTTCGAGCCTCGGCCATCATATCCCATTTCTTACCGGCCATCTCGGTATCAACAACGGATGTTGTCCGGTTCGGTGGTCCAACAATCGGACCTATCAAGTATATGCTCCTTATCCCAAACTTCACAATCGGTTGACCATCTACGCTATAACGATGATTGTCATGGACGATTGGCTCAAGATTGTGTCGCACCAACAGAGCGAGAACTTGGCAATACGTCCTCAAAGAAAGCGGTTGGTCGACGGAAGAATGCACTTGAAATATGGTAAGATGAAGGCTGGTCGTGTCAACTTCACCACCGCCGAAGAGATTCAGAAAGGGTCACAAGTCATGGCTGGGTTGTTCACTATCAACCATCATGATGCCATTATTTTATTTGACTCGGGAGCGACCCACAACTTCATCGATAAAGGATATGTCCAAAGGTATAATCTACCATCATGCAAGATGACTGACCCACATCTCATATCATCGCCTGGAGGTAATATACTTGCGGATCAAAGTACTACAGAGCTACAATTGAAATTGGGTCGTAAGGATTATCCCACCTCCTTTATAGTCTTAAGTGGACAAGGATTGGATGCGATTCTTGGCATGAGATGGATGAAGTATCATAAGGCGGTATTGGATATTGATGCTTTTGCGGTTCACTGAACTCTCCTCTTCACGGACGAGATTGCTTTCGGTTGACTTCTTTCCAAACTATTCCTCCAATGATTTATAAGATTACTTGGTAAAAGTTTGGAAGACATTCCTATAGTTTGTGAGTACCCCGATGTTTTTCCGGAAGACTTACCGGGTTTACCGCGGATCGAGCGGTAGAGTTTAAGATAGAGCTACGGCACTGGAACAGCACCAATATCAAGAAGGCCGTATCGGATGCCGCCGAATGAGCTGGCGAGTTGAAGGTGCAAGCTGAAGGAATTATTGGACAAGGGATATATTCGTCCAAGTTCATCACCACTGGGGATGCCCGACCTTGTTCGTAAAGAAGAAAGACAAGACATTAAGGCTATGTGTGGATTATAGACCTTTGAATGCCGTTACCATCAAGAACAAGTACCCTCTTCCGAGGATTGATATCTTGTTTGATCAAGCGATAGGAGCCAAAATCTTCTCCAAGATAGATCTCCGCTCCGGATATCACCGGATTAAGATAAGAGCTGAAGACATACCAAAGACCGCATTCTCTACAAGATATGGACTCTATGAGTATCTGGTCATGTCCTTTGGATTGACTAATGCACCGACACACTTCATGTACCTCATGAATTCGGTATTCATGCCGGAAGCTGGATAAGTTTGTCGTGGTATTTATTGACGATATCTTGATCTATTCTAAGTCGGAAGAGGAACATACCAATCACCTAAGAGTTGTATTGCAACGGCTAAGGGATCATCGGCTATACGCCAAGTTTAGCAAGTGTGAGTTTTGGTGAAGGAAGTACCATTCCTAGGGCATGTGATATCAGCCGAAGGAGTGGCGGTTGATCCTGGTAAAGTTCAAGACGTGTTGGATTGGAAACCGCCGAAGTCGGTTTCGCAAATCCGAAGCTTCTTAGGATTGGCTGGTTACTACGGAAGGTTTATTCCCAACTTCTCGAAGATAGCCAAGCCAATGACTAAGCTGTTGGAAAAAGATAAGAAGTATGTATGGAGCAAAGAATGCGAAGAAGCTTTTCGAACCTTAAGGAAATTACTGACAACGGCTCCAGTACTTGCTCGACCGGATCCGACCAAGCCTTTTGATGTGTATTGCGATGCATCCGGAATAGGACTTGGATGTGTTCTAATGCGGGAAGGTCGAGTAATCGCTTATGCCTCTCGACAACTAAGGCGTCATGAGGAACACTATCCCACACATGATCCGGAGTTAGCGACTGTCGTTCTAGCATTGAAAAGCTGGAGACATTATCTCTTGGGAAATTTAGTACATCTATACACGGACCACAAGAGTCTTAAGTACATCTTCACTCAAGCGAGATCTAAACATGCGTCAACGAAGATGGTTAGAGTTAATCAAAGATTATGAGTTGGAGATTCACTACCACCCGAGGCAAGGCAAACGTGGTAGGCGATGCTTTAAGTCGCAAGGTTCATTGCAATAATCTCATGGCACAACTCATGATTCAAGCATCTCCACCCGAAAGAGAGGAGCCAAATCTTCGGATTATTCCGTATGGAGCCTTGACCAATTTGGCTCTTATTCCTACCATTCGTGAAGAAGTGGTAGCAGCTCGTGCAGAAAGATGCCGGTATGGAACACATCGGAAGACGACTCTAGAAGGGTGAAGCCAAGTGTTTCCAAATAGATGACGAAGGTGCTATCTGGTTCAAGAATAGGCTAGTAGTGCCTAAGAACTTGGAACTTCGCAAGAAGATAATGGATGAAGCCCATACGTCCAAGTATTCTATTCATCCTGGAACCAACAAGATGTATCAAGACTTGAAGAAGAGATTTTGGTGGACAAGAATGAAACGCGAGATAGCAAGGTATGTCAACGAGTGTGATACACGTCGACGTGTCAAAGCGAGCATTTGAAGCAAGCGGGTCCACTTCAACCTCCGAGTATACCTGAATGGAAATGGGAAGATATCGGTATGGACTTTATTGTTGGATTACCAATGACACCACGGAAACACGACTCTATCCGGGTCATAGTTGACAGATTGACCAAGTCGGCTCATTTTATACCGGTACATACCAACTACAAGACCAAGCAATATGCGAGATCTATATATTTCACGCATTCTATGTTTGCATGGAATACCCAAGACCATCATCTCGGATCGAGGAGCTCAATTTGTCTCAAGATTTTGGGAACAGTTGCATGAATCATTGGGAACGAAGTTAATTCGGAGCTCGGCGTATCACCCCCAAACGGATGGACAAACAGAAAGAATCAATCAATATCTCGAGGATATGCTTCGAGCGTGTGTTCGACCTACGGTAAAGATTGGGAGAAATGTGTACCGGCGGCGAGTTCTCGTACAACAACGGCTATCAAGAGAGTGCCGGAATGTCACCGTTCCAAGCTCGTATGGACGTAGGCTGTCGCACTCCTCCGAATTGGTCCGAGAGCGGAGAAAGAGTGATCTTCGGACCGGACCTAGTAAAAGATGCGAGAAGAACAAGTACGTCTCATCCAACGGAACCTCAAGAGAGCTAAGTCTCGACGGATCAGCTATGCCGATAAAAGACGTCGTGAGTTGGTATTCAAGGTCGGAGATCAAGTCTATCTACGAGTATCTCCTACCAAAGGTGTTCAAAGATTTGGAATCAAGGGCAAGTTAGCACCACGATACATCGGACCTTTTCCGATCCTAGAAAGATGTGGAGCTGTAGCATATCGTTTGGAGTTGCCGAGCACACTTGTCCGGTATACACAACATATTCCACGTATCTCAAGCGAAGAAGTGTTTGAAACCACCGGTGGATATACCGACAGCTGAAGTAGAACGATTACTGACCGGACTTGACATATGACGAACGTCCGGTCAAAGTTCTCGACACCAAGGATCGAGTGACTCGCCATCAAACCATCAAGTTCTACAAGATTCGGTGGAGTAATGACTCGGAAGCTGAAGCTACTTGGGAACAAGAAGAGTTTCTCCGATCCAACTACCCCGAGTTCTTTAGCACTATCGTCTAGTCGTTTCCATCGTGAATCTCGGGACGAGATTCCTGTAAGGGGAGGGCTGTAACAACCCTAATAAATATTGTGCATTCTTATGTCATCGAGCATCATGGCATCATGTCTGGTATTTCAAAGTTAGTGGATTTTATGCGAAATGTGCATGAAATGTTGTTTTGATTTATTATTGTTATTATTTTTATAAAAAAAATGCAAATGAAACAAATTAATGTGTTTGACAATTTTCTTCTGGACAAACATAAAACAAAAAGATTTATGGAGTTTTGGCCCAAAATTATTTCCTTTGTAAAAACACCTACAAGAATTAATTAAAGTTCTAGTTTTATTTTACACATGAATTTTTATCCCAAAATATATTTCGAATTTGGACTTTAACCAAAAAGGAAAAGTGTTCAAATTTTTTTTCTGAACACCCCTGAAGTTTTCAGGATTTTTCTGAGCTTTGTAACGGCCTTGTTTAATTAACCAGAAACCTGAGGGCGTTTTTGCAAAAAAAAAATCACCAAATCAGGCCCCGGCCATTCTCTTTTCTCTCCGTCTCAGCACCGCCGCCGCTCTGGGCGCTTCTCCTGCCGCGCGTCCCACGCCATGCATGCCACGCAGCTGCTTGCCCTCCACGCAGCTGCTTGCTGGCTTGCTTTGCACATCAATCGGATAAAGCTAGGCGTTGGTTTGCTTTTTCTCTCTCTGCTCAGTTCCCTGAAGCACAGCATCACCGCCACCTCCCTGCTCCCACGCCGGCAAGCCATCTCCAGCCACCTTCCGACCAGACCCAACAGCCAAAAGCTCCGCACGCACATCCTTCAACTCCCCATGGCCCTCAATCGTGCTCTTCTGCACTGAGCCCAGTGAATCGACATGAGTTCCCCGGGAGGCCGCCGCCGTGATGTCACTGCCGCACCGTCCGATTCAGTCTCTCCGGTGAGCTGTATCTCCTCCTTCCGCTTTCCAAGGCTGCGCAACCTCCTCTTCTATCTCCTGGTAGCTCATCATCCCTTTTGCTCCACAGGTCGCCGTTAATTTGGTGAGATTCTCCACTGTCGGCCATCGTTTAGTACCTCACCGGCGCGCGCCACCCTCTGGCCATTCCCAAGCTCGAGCAAGCCCGCGCCGCTCTTTCCCATGCCCCGGTGAAGCTTCCAGTACGTTTTCCCCAATTTCCACGCACCACGGCGAGCTCCGCACCTCGCCGGAGCCGCACCCAGCCCACCACTCGCCGCCGGTGCCTTTCCGGCCAACCTCCGGCACCGGAGACCTCACCCGTGTGTTCGTCGCCGCACACTGATAGAGTAAAGCACTTTGTCGACCGAGTTTGCCCAAGTCCGGCCGTCTCCGGTGGTCGCGTCGCCGCCGTCCGGCCGCCGCGGGCGGTGCCACACGCTGGCCACACGACTCAGATCCTGTGTGGCCACATCCATTTTTTGATCCTGAACCCTGTAGCTTCCTGTGTGGCACAGATTGTTATACAAACTTGCAAAAATTCCTAGAAAATTCTACAAAACTCGGAAAAATGTGAAACAAAGTCCAGTGAGCTCATAAAATTATCCTCTACTTGGTGATGTGTTTAAATATCTATTTTGAGATCTGATTTTGAAGCTTTATTAATTTGCTTTATTTTGTTTAAGTTAATTTATTATGTTATGCTAGTTAATAATTTTTTTTGATAAATGATTTTCTTTAAATAAAAGAGATACTGCAGACGAAAGTTTTTGTTAAGTTAGTTTTCCAAAATTAAACATAAACACCATCATTTCATGTGATCACAAATTAATAGCTTAAGTGTTATCACATGTCGTTAAGCACTTATTATTGTTGCTTAAAAACATGATTAATTATTAATGAATGAACCTGATTAATTAGTAAGTAATGAACATGATTAATGTTTAATTATTAATTAATGACCTTGATTAAGCGAGTAATTAACGAGCATGATTAATTGTTAATTGTTAGTTGATATTTACTGAACATAATGAATCAGTAATTGTTGGTTAATGAACAAATTTAACAAAAACTTTTGCATGATCATGTCATCTTCATTCATGCATGCATGGTTGTGATTCGCGACGTCTTGTTGGTCGACCTAGGTCCGGCGTGATCGAGGTTCCGTCCGAGGTCGAGAAAGGAGACGGAAGCTTCGGAGTCGACCGAGCACATCGAGGAAGCTAACCCGACTCGAATCAAGGCAAGCCCCGGTGCATCCCACCTATGTTTTAAAGTCTTTTCTTTTATCACGATAATTGTGTCGTGATTGTGCATTAGGTTTCGGGAATTGCTTGACACCCTAGATGCATGAGTAGGTTCCTATGTTTCCTGTTTATCCATGTTGGTTTTGTGTCTCGATAGATGCTACGCTTAATTCACGGGGCTACGGTAGAAGTCGAGTGGTGCTTGAGCACACTCGCGAGTCGAGTACGGTCTGATCTTAAAGCATGGAGGCTTTAAGTTGTTTGTTATCGTTCAAGTTGAAGTTAAGGATGAAGATGAAAATGAAATGGAGACCGGACGGGCCCTATAGGAGAAAGGGCAGAGACGAGGTCTTGCAAGGTGGTAGCCCCGTCCGTGTCGGTCAAGGACCGTACCGTTGTTGGCCCTGCTGAGCAAGTATTTGAACGTACCGATTTACATACTGGTGTTTATGGGGCCGGGAAGCCGATGTAACCTAATTGCCACGGCGGTTGGACGTAGCCCATCCCCTAATTGGCTGGAGAATGAGGTGAGGCCTCATGTCTCAACGGGAGAGGAATGGGTGGTCGCTCACGGATAACGTCGAGGACGGGTATCGCGTGGGGTCCCCGGGTTCTCGGGCGGATGGGAGACTAACCCGGCCACTGCCGGGAATTAGCGTGAAAGGTTGTCGTATGCGACCTTTGGGGTGCGTATACGCCGTGTAAACGGGTTTTTCCAGCTGGTGAAATCGATTCGAATCGCTGTCCCTCGCAGTAATGAGTACCGCTTGTTCACCGTGTCACATCGTAGTTAATCAACTGGAAGATGAAGGAAGAGGAATGAAAGGATTGTTGTTTGGAATTATAATTTTTCCTGCAACTTGATTGCAATAGTGATAGTCTGCAAACCTAGAGACTAATGAACTTAACGTGAGCTAAAATACTGAAAGTAAGGACTCAACCTTTAGTGCTGTTTTCGCAAAGGAGTAAACCCCACAGCCAGAAAGCCTTTGCATACTAGGCGTCGGCCTTAGCGTGCCATGTTGACGGGTCGGTCTTTGCTGAGTATTAGAATACTCAAGGTTTGTTCGTTATGTTTTCAGGAATCGAGTCGTACTTCCTCGGCTTGTACGGTAGTCCTGGAAGTGGAGTGTCCCAAGTGTGGTTCCCACCAATGGGAACGGTTTCCGACGTCGTGAAGAGGAAGGACCGTGATGTACGAAGGGCTCGGTGCATCACGTTGATCGTTTAATAGTGTTTTGGTGTTCAAAGTTCAAGTTTCCGCTGCAATACTCGTAGGTTGTTAAACTTTAATAATAATTATGTTTTCCGCTGCACCAATGTTTGTATTCCGAAAACCTGGTTGTATTATACCATGATGTATATATTCTGGCTTGTATGAGATGATACACTCGTTGTAACTCGCTTCGTCGAGTGTCCCTCCGTTCCGATTCCTGGGTGTCCCGGAGGGGATGTCACATTACTATGCTTGCTCTTTGTGAAATTAAAGATGAGTACGCCCTATTTGAAACTATCTGGCCTTTGCTGGGTGATGATATACAACGTCGTATGCAGCGTGGTTTAGGGAACCGGAACTTTGTTCTTGCTCCACACGAAATCAAGGACATGATCCTTGATGATATAGCGTTGTTGTTAAACAAACGAGGGCTTAGCATAACAAGCTACAACCTGCCTAGGAAGACTGAACGTGATACACCTTATCGTCGAAACCGCCTCATTGAGGAGGAGTTGTCCTATGATTTGCTTGAGCTAGAAACTCAGTCTACTTTGCTTCGTTCTCAGCTGAATTGTGAGCAGTCACGTGCTTTTCAGGAGATTGTTGCCTCTGTTTTTGATAAAACTCCTGGATTCTATTTTGTTGCTGGTTTTGGTGGGACTGGAAAGACTTTCCTTTGGAATGCTATCGTTTCTTTTGTGAGGTCCAAAGGGAAAATTGTTTTAACTGTTGCTTCTTCGGGTGTTGCTGCCTTGCTTTTGCCGGGCGGTAGGACTGCACATTCCAGGTTTAAGATTCCTATTTCTATTGATGACACATCTGTGTGTGAGGTTAAGCGTGGTTCGGATCTAGCTGAGTTGATTGTTGAAACATCGTTGATTATTTGGGATGAGGCTCTTATGACTCATAGGAAGTGTTTCGAGACTCTAGACAGATCACTTCGTGACATCATGCTCTCTAAGAACCCTAGGGCTAGGGACCTTATCTTTGGAGGCCAGGTTGTTGTTTTGGGCGGTGACTTACGCCAAATACTTCCGGTGATAGAGGGAGGTACCAGGGCTGAGATTGTAGATTCATCCATTACTAATTCTTTATTGTGGCGCCAGGTTAGGGTCCTTAAGCTTACTACAAATATGAGATTATCATCCCACGACATGGATCCTGTGCTCCGAGGCTGAAATAGCATCGTTTAGTAGATGGGTGCTTGATCTTGGTGAGGGCAAACTTGCTGTGGAGTCTCGCTCCGATGATAGTGACCCTAGCTGGATAGATATCCCTTCCGATCTTTTGGTTCAGGAGGGTGATGATAAGATTGGCTGCATAGCTTCATGTGTTTACACGGATTTCTTGCGTAGCTTTGATAGCCCCTCTTATTTATGCAGGCGTGCTGTCCTGACGCCGACCAATGAGAGCGCTGACGCAGTTAATTCGTACATGTTAAATCTTGTTCCAGGTGAACAGAGAGAGTATTTGAGCTGCGACACCATTTCTAAAACCTCGAGACACCACTGCCGATGCAGATTTATTGTACCCTGTTGAATTCTTGAATTCGCTCCGTTTCAATAGCTTTCCGCAGCACCGCCTTGTCCTTAAGAAGGGTGTCCCTATCATGTTGCTTCGTAACCTTTGCCAGCCTGAGGGTTTATGTAATGGGACTAGGCTTATAGTCACTAATCTTGCTTCTATGGTCATTGAGGCCATGATTATTACCGGGGCGAATGTTGGTTCGATTGTTTACATACCTAGGATTGTTCTTGCGGCGGAGAAAACAAAGTTACCTTTTACTTTGCAGCGTAGGCAGTTTCCTGTTAAAGTTTGTTATGCTATGACTATAAATAAGAGCCAAGGGCAAACTTTGGATAGGGTCGGTGTTTACTTAAAGAAGCCTATATTTACCCATGGCCAGCTTTATGTTGCGGTGTCCGAGTTACATCTAAGCAGGGTTTGAGTATTCTGATTGAAGAGGACGATGGTTCCTATGGTTCAAAGACCAGGAACATTGTCTACAAAGAGGTTTTTGCCTCTATTCCTTAGTCATACTTCCCCCTGTCACCCCCCCCCCCAATGTACAGCGTCCATATGGTGTGCAGCTTTCCTCATCCCCCACCCACCCCAACACCCCTTGTTGATTCACCTTTTTCACCTCGGCTGCATTTTCTTTTTTGTCATTCTATCTTATGGTTTTTTTTGGTATGACATCTTTTACTGCTCCTTTTTGTTCCGCAGCGTGTATATTCTCCTGCTATGCACTGATTTTTATCTTCTTTTTGCAGATGGCTGAGGTTCCTCTTAGAGATTTGACCACTCACTTCAGGCCCGGTTCTATTCAAGTGAGGGTCTCGCGTGTGTGGGAATTTCGTGGTGGTAGAGACGATGGGCAGCTGAGGCACATCGATCTTGTTCTCCTGGATTCAGAAGTATCATGCCTTTTATGTGTCTCTCACACCTGCTGGTTCCTCTTCGCAGCTATTTTGTATTACAACAGTTTCTCTCTCTCCTCAGGCTTCTCCTATGTATGCCGAGATTGGTGCTGATGCTCTGGACCAGCACCGCTCTTCTGTGGTTGAGGGCAAGGTGTACAAACTCACACGCTTCAGGGTGATTGAGGCGAAAAATTTCTACAGGCCTGTTGATTCTCAGTTCATGATTGATGTCACGGTGCACACAATCATCCAAGAGTGTCCTGATGTGCCGGTTGACTTCCCTATGTACACGTACAGGCTGACTCCCTTCTCTGCCCTGTCGGCGCTTGTTGGTGAGAACAGGCACTTCGTGGGTATGTACCGCTCTTACTGATCTGTCCCTACACCTGCTCTTTCCTTTAGAAGTGCTGATACATTGTTCCTTACCTTGATTGGTACGTTGTCTAGATATCATGGGAATGATAACTGAGGTTGGTGATCTTGAGCATGTCATCACCTAGAAGCAGATTGCGCCTGCACTTAGGCGGACCGTCACTCTCCGAGACGCTGAGTACAATCCTTACTCCTCCCTCGATTCTTTATGTTTTTGGCTACACTTTCTTGGTTGCCCCCCACCTTAGATTGAATCTGTCTCCCCTTCGCATGCTATGATTGGTGCCAGCAACTATGAGATGAAGCTGTATCTTTGGGGACATAGGGCCTCTGAATTTGATGCCGCTCACATTTGTGACCTAGGCCGTGAGAACCCAGTTGTGGCAATCTTCGTTGGTTTGCTTGTCAAAGCATTTAGAGGTTCGTTGTTTCTTATTATGATTACCTTCTTTACTCCGGTAAACACCATGCACAAGTGATACAATCCTCTTATTGCAGGTGATATGAACCTGAGTGGTAGCTCCGCAGCTCGCTGGTACCTCAATGCTAATGTTCCTGAGGTCCAAACCTTCCTCAACAGGTCCTCTGCGTTATGTTTACAACTGTTCTGTATTGTGATTTTTCGTGCTCCTTCTCGGAGCTCACATGTAATTCCTACGTTCCTCTTGCAGTTCACACCGTGGTTTCCATCCTGTTCTTGCCGCTCCTGCACCTGAGCTCCCAGCTTCGGTGCAGCCAGCTCCACGGGAACCTCAGTTCAAGACGCTTCGGAGATCACCGATAGAAGCCCATATGATTTCCCAGTTGCGTACACCTTTGCTTTGAGCCAGTTCTTCGCAGTTCTTTGCTATTTCCTTGTGGATCGTCTGATCACACACCTTTTTTCTCCATAATGTAGCCAGAAGGCTTCCGCTGCACAGTAACTATTTCAAGGGTGAATGCGCGGGCCACCTGGTACTTTGCCTCTTGCAATCGCTGCAACAAGGCGTGCTTCCCTGATGGATCAACCTACAAATGTGGTGGTTGCACCTGCACCAGCTACAAATTCAAGTATGCTCATATCCCCTATCATTTTGTTCTCCTGGGATTCCCTGGTACCTGCTCAGTATATTTATACGTATGTTCTCCGCATACAGGTACAAAATCTGTTTGTTTGGAACTGATGGAACTGCTGAGGCTGAATTCGTCTTCTTTGGTGACCTTGGACAACGCCTTGTTGGAAAAGAAGTTAGGACTTTGATGAGGGCCTGTTCCACTGCTGATGCTATGCCAAGCCAGATTGCTGCTTTAGTATCTCAAAAATATCAGCTTACAGTGAATATCAGCTCTAGATCTTTCAAACGGATTGATCAGTCTTACCAGGTTAAATCTATCGATTGTTCCTATGGTAGGCAGTCTACCATCCCACAGGTTAGTTCCAGCCATCCGGCAGCACAACGGTCCTGTGTTCCTGCTATGGGAACTTCAGAGGCGCCAAACTACGCTGCTCAGCTTCCGAGCTTGCCTGCCACTACGGCTTCCTCTCCTACCGCTGATAAAGGTGCTTCGTCTTCACTGTTGATGGGCAGCCCTGGTAGATATGCGGATCAGGTTACTTTTTATCCACATTGTCTTTGTCGTCGCCTTTCAATGTTTGTCTCCTTGTTTATCTCCTTCAATTTTACGCATGCCAGGCTAAAGATTCAACCCCGCCACCCCAATCATCTCCGGCTAACCCACCGCCCCTCATCAAAGAGACACAGAAGTAAGTTCTGCCTCTGCTACTTGCATTTTGAGCTAATTTTTTATAAGCATTAGAGGATATCGCTTCAGTTCATTCAGATTGAAATTGGGTGGATTAATTAATTTGTAGGTTGGTGTTAGTTGCTCTCTGCTCCCTGCTTTTCAAATTTGCTTTCACTCGCCATGTTCATAGGTTTCCCTTGCTGCGTTGCGTATGGACCCAAAAAAATTCTTTGTATGCGTATGTATGCTTAATTGCTTATATACTGATAGTGAAAGCAGTCTTCTTTTGGATGACCTAAGAGTAGAGTCATATGTGGTGGACCGGTTGTGTTGGTGATGCAGGTAGCTCATACGGTATAGCATTTTACAATTTTTGAGTCGCAGAAACTGTGCTTTTAAATCTGCACTTCTTTGGAGAGGTTACACAACAGTGGAGATTTTTTAGTGTATATTTCTTAAGCCGCCTCACCGTCAGAAATTACATGTGTGCACCCTTGTTTCCGACCGATCATAATTCAGATATAACCTTTTCTAAAAAACCATTCCGTTGTGGACCAGCATGCAAAATCGCAACAAACTAATAGCCTTCAGGCAATATGGACCAAATAATGGTGTAAAACAGTAATGTATATTAAATTTAAACAATACCCAGACATCAACTTTGGTCTATCAATAGGTGTGCCCTCATATTTTCCTAACATAAAGAGGGATGGTTTCAGCAATATATCGAGGAAAGATGTAGTGTAGCAGTTTTTTTCCACCTCATGTATATACAACCGGTGTAGGGAACCTTGACTATTGATCGCTGATTCAGTTGACAATATCCACCTTTTTTACTTGGTATATCTTCGTCAAAGCATACGCTGGTTAGAATACTGTTGGGAAATAAATATATAGTTGTTTGCCTTCGCACAGTTTTTTGTTTGACTCTGCGTAGTTCTCCCTGATTGCCTTCTGTTGCGTATTTTTTTCCTTAACCTGCTCTCAAATGCAGGGATGGGGATAGGCCTAAAAGTTCAGTCAGCAAAACTCGCAAACGGCTCTTTAAGGAGGATTCCACTGCTTGTGACGTACGTGTCTTGGCTGGTTGTTATTTCAGTTTTCCCACTTTGTCCTTTCTAATTATAGCTTTCTTCGTTCCTCAGTCTGAAGATGAGGATGGCTCTATCCTAGCTGATGACCTTGACCGGCCCGATGATGATTCTAATCCCAGGTTATCTCGCTGCTTTGCGCTGCGGCCGATTGCATGCTCGTTTTTACACAAAACCTGTACCCTCATGTTAACTCTTCTCCTACTTTCAGCGCTTCTGCTATGGATCAGCCTGCTGCTCAAGGGACCAAACAAACTCAGGGATCTAAGAAGCCCAAGGAAGTTTAGGGTGCCGGGTAACTATTTTTTCTGCGTTTCCTTGCCGTTGCATTGACCTATTGGTTTACTTCGGTCTGCCGTTTATCATTGTTCTTTCCTTCCTGCTACAGGTGGCCTGTGCCGTGGTCCTGTTCTTTTGTTGTGCATATATTTTGGTGCCTTCGTCTTCACCTAGAAGCAATGGCGGCCGAACCGCATGTTCCTGATGGGCTTCGTTTTGCCTACCTGATGCGTCCCTGTTAGTCTTGTGATGCTTACATTTGCCTACCTCATGCGTCCCTGTTAGTCTTGTGATGCTTGCATCAACGGAAGACCCCTATATATGGAAATGTGCGTTCTTGTAAATAGTCCGCCACTTAACCTACATTATGTATGCATGAACTTCCTAGCGTGTTCCGCACGGCTCCTCGTGCCTCTGCCTAGACTTGTGCTACAGCTCATACTTAAGCTGCTCAACTTGGCTTTATGTAAAGCTAAACTCCTTTCGTCTTGTTCATTCTTTTGTACTTCCGATAGTTGCTATTGCCTTTATACTTACTTGCTGCTTCGGGCAACCGTTATTACGTCTTCAGTGCGATTCGTCTACTAGCGCCTGCCATGGTCAAAGGCAATAGGTAATTACGTTGGTGCCAGTTTATTGGATCACCCTTCCATGTGCGACAGCGTTATGTGCCACCTATCTAGATACACGTATCAATTGTTCATAGGCCTCTTCTGTTTGGGTGGGCTCTTATTTGCACCTCCCTTTGCTGTGCCGGCCATAGGTGGTATTGTACGTGCCACACGTTGCTCGATGTTTCCTCCGTGCATACAGAATGCCTTTGTACCATGCTTTTACTTTTCCCTCACCTATCCCCTCCTCCACCTACTCCCCTGTTCCAGCATCTCTTACACTGCAACACTATGACTACGATATCTTTTACCTGCTCTCTCCTCTTCACCCCAAATAGGCCTACCTCGGGGTGAGATCCAGCTCCATGGCTATGAACAACCAAGGTCCACCTGGTGTCCTTACGGCTGCTTTTGTGCCTGATGATTTCCTTCCTAAGGTAGCCTCCGTCAATTTTCCCTACATGCATCATTCTCTTTGTATCATCAATCATTTTCCCAGCTCTTTTTTCACTTATCAGCTTTGCTCCTGTTCTAGGCTCCGGCAACTGTGTATGTGAGCCGCAAGCAGCTGTTAAAAGAGGCTCTAGCTAAGCTTCTCCGGCAGCACTACCAGGAAGATGTGGATCATGGCACCGATGGTCTTATCATCTGCAGGCTAACCATTGGGTTACCACCCTATGCTCTATGTGCTGAGCCATCTAAAAAGTTTTTTCCAGTGTTGTTGATACTAATCGTGATGACTCTGTGGAAAAGGCGTGTGAAGCTGCCCTTGCACATTTGGAAAGAAATGGCCTCATCACCATCAACGATTTCAACCACATGAAAAGAGAGATCTGCTCCGCGCGACCACGTTTGCTAATCTCTTGGAAGAAAAAATCCTACCCCTCCAAGACGCAGTTGCTACATTTGGTGTCCTGCAGCAAGACCTCCTAGCACAAATCTGTGACATTTGTGCTGCTTTGCCGGCCCGTTTCTCAGTCCTCGCTGCAAATCTCCAGGCATCTAGTGGTCCTCAGTTTGGCAATGTCTCCTACATTGGTCCAACTCCACCTGAAACTGATGACCAGAAAATAGGGGCGTCCCTTGTTTCTCTGTACGAGCGTGTTAAGAACTTCTGATTGTGTCCACTCATCTAAGCTCAGCCGCCTCAGGCCTTTTGTTTATGTATTATATTTTGTTATGAGTCTATGCCTATGTGTGTAAACTCAGGTCCTAATCTATGTACCATATTTTGTTCCAGAAGCAACAGTTAGCTATATTATGTCCCTAGGGAATACCTTTTCCATTTCCATCTTATGTATGATGCTCTATATTGTGTCCATGGTTCATTGATTTTCTAGCAGATGAATTTGTATGCAGAAATGCTGTTGTGTTTCCGTTGTTACGTAGAGGCACGTCAACCTTCCATTATTACTCAGATTCCCTTCTCTTTATGACGGTGACTTTATCCCTTCTTTCCACATGATGAGTTTAATCAACTTAAGATCCTATTAATTTATTATTCAGATTGTCTTCTTCGGGTCAGCAAACCAAGATTCTTTAATTGAGCTCAGCATCCCCTCTATCACCGTGGTTCTTGTTGCAACTTTTAACAAGCGGCGCGCGTGAGGCGGCGCCGCCCTTCCACTAGTATAATCTAGAGGTTATTCAGTATCCTGCTACGAACCGTAGGCACTAACTTAAGTTCCAAAAGAAAACATTGTCATGAAAATACAGAACAGAAAACATGTGCCTTAGGAGTAATGATAAACCACAGATTCAAGAGGTTTCAGTAACTAAATTGAACTGTTGCCTCCGACAAATGAGCACTGCTACATTTATCATTTACAGAATCACGGTTCCAGGTATCAAACTTCTAGAGAAAAAAGGTTCATATGTTGTGCAGGAACATGCCAGCACCTTCCCAACACACTTGGTAGTTCTTTTGTGAAAATGAATGCTTCCAGAGACAGTCTCAATAATAAAAATATGCTTCAGAGATCCATGAAGTCCATTATATACAGGTTACCTGACAAAATAAAAAGGTCATTGTGTTATACCATGCACTATTGTTGGCCACTACTATCACTAACCTATTTCACCAGCATATTTACCTTCCTCCTCATCAACACATGATAATAGCATTGTACCTAAAAAATGTGTGTTGCAGATATTTCATACAACCACTGTGCCTCGCCAAATCATGCTGCTGCCTGTTGTACATTATGTCTGACCTCAAGCTAAAGACCATGGCATCAGGCCTCCATGATCATTGCTTCAGCACATGTTTAGTGCCTGGGCAGACATTGAGGTGCCCCAAACTACTGCTGATGGTAAAAAGGAAAGCCAGATAGTCTCTGGTCTCATAGAGAACACCCCATTTCATGCCAGGGAGAGCTTTGCAGTGGCATCCATCGAGGTCCTCCAAAGAAACGGAAATGTAAGAGTGAATGATGTCAACTTCAGTGCCCTTGATGAGAGCATAAAAAGGAAGAACGCAAGGGCAGAGTTTTGGGTTGATGCTTTTCAGAAAAAAAACAGAGGTACTCAAGTCAATGACTAAGTTTGAACAAAACTACTGGTTACTAAAGCTGGAGCAGGAAAAGGCATCCTCTTCATGTTTAACGGTGACCCCATTCAACGGACACGTATTGATCACCTGACACTTGCTCTCATAGACGCCCTGCAAGGTTCACCACTACATGTGGATCTGGAGCCGGCGTCCCTGTGATATAAGTACAGTCCTCGCGTCTTCAACAACACACCATATACTTTCTTCGAAACTGAAATTCAATATGAATATCTTTGTTGCAGCACTAGCACTTCTCGGTCCACCTTTTGTTATGCATGCTACATGCAACCCTTTTGTGCATCGACACTCTCGGTGAATCTGCAGCTCCGCCAGCCGGTTGATCAACATAGACACACTATTTGTCTGCTCAAACAAGAAGCCAACAGGACAACCACGCCTTCACCCTGCAACTACAACAAAAACATGCAAGATAGGCATACCTACGAACAAGCTTTGATCTCAGGCTTTCCCTCACCAGTAACCAACGAGGTTGTTCGAACAATCCCTTCTTATGTTCGACTAGCGACATTCAGGCCTACCGTCTGTCACTACGCTCACATGTAAACGCTAGAACCACTGTGTGTTGCTCTAATGTGAACACCCTATGTAATCATGTAACGTTGGAATCACTTCGTGTTGCTCTAATGTGAACACCATATGTAATCATGTAACGCTGTAACCACTTCGTGTTGCTCTAATGTGAACACCATATGTAGTACATTTCTTCGTTGGTCACTATATTGATCTTCTACAACCATGAACCTCTGTTTCTTTTTACAAATATTTCTATCTCAATACTCAGTGCAGCGAATAAGCAAGTACTACCAGCACAATGAAATTGCACTAAAACTCAGTGTTCTAAAAACACTAAAACCCATTAGAGTCATTTCCAGGTATAAAGACCTTATGGATAAAACAAGTAAACCAGGACATGCACTTTCATAGACGTTCAGCTTAAACCAGGGTCCGAGAAGCACAAGAGACTAAGCTCTCGACACACCAAAACCGAACTGCGTCTGGCCGGTACCCTTCTTATCCCCTCTAGACGGCCACAAAAATATACCAACACCCACTGAACCGAGTGACAGGCCTAAAAAACAAATTCCCAATCACCCATACCCCACAGTGCACCATTCACTAGCTTCCCAGTGCCTACAAAATGCCATGTGTCTGCAACTCAAACAGACACATAAAATAGAACAATTCCACCCTAAAACCACCCTAAAAACCTCATCAGCGCGGCGTAGCGCGCCACCTCCCCTAGTCTATGTATATGTGCCATACTGTAGAGAAGGAGAGCACGAGAGAGAAAGGCCACTCGGCCTGAGTTTCTATTCCTCTCATATGTATAATACAAAACCCTCGGGGTTTGACTTAAGTTACAAGGAACTACATGTACACAGGGGATATATGCGTGTGTGTATCTATATATGTATGTATGTATGTATTTCAACAACCCCTTTTCCGTAGTGTCAATTAGGACACTGGTAGAAATCATGACACCTATGACATTTCATCACAGTAGAGACAATATTCATCACAAATGTTCTGTGATCGAATTTATGACGAAATTGAATTCGTCAAAAACTGAGTGTAACCTTTGATTCCTTATGATGAGTTGTCAGCTTCATTATAGATGTCGTGTCTTCTATGATGAAACAGGTTCCTATCAATCTCATTTGTGTTGGGAAAGCTTGTTGGACCCGCTCAGGTGGGCCGTTGCGCTGGGGCGAAAAAAAAAGAGAGAGAAGGCCGGGGATGGGCTGTGTTGGGGTTTTAGCCCAGATAGGGTTTAGGTACACTAGTTTTAGGATTTTTCCAAAACTATTTTCAGGAATAAAACTAGAGATTAAATAAATAAATAAATAAAAATAGAGCATGATAGGCAAATGCAACCTAATTAATTAATTTGATAAAATATTTTTATTCTTACTCTATGTGATCAATGCACCCTATTGTTGATAAATTTCTATAATTGCAAAAAATAGGGTGTTACAGAAGTGCAAGCTTAAATCTGTTCAAGCATATGATTGCGAAGGAAACAAATAATGAAATAAACATGAGCATTAAAGTTGTGCATTCTGTGACCCATTGAAGTTTAGGTTTCAGAAATTTCAATGGCAATTATTGTAAATGCTCAAGTACAGGGGAAAATATAACCTAGAAGGACTCGATATGTATTCCACTCAAAGTTACAAACAAGGAAGCTTGGCAATTGTTATGCCAAAAGCTGATCCACGGTCAGCAATCAGCATGCATAACAAATCAACATGTAAGCATTTCGAACTCATCAAATTGACACAACAATCTCTCAATACATGTGCATGATTAGAGATTTTGTCATGCCAAACAATCAATGTAACACATTCACATTTTGCGTCGGCAACAACAAAGCTAATTGTTGCCTTCAAAATCAGCAACTGGCAATTTGATATTGTGATCACAACTCAGAGATGTCTGGAAGACAGCAATGAACACATTTCAAGTTAACCTATGTAACCATCACAGATAAACCTTTACGTCATAGAAATCATTTATTGTACCTAAAGAAACAACTCACGCCAACCATGCAGAAACTAAAGCATGGGACAGGAAAGCAACAGAAATTTGATCAGTCAAATTTTCAGAATGAAAGCAACTGTCTCTTCTCTAAGCATATTACTAACTATTTAATACTAAAACTGTCTACTAAATGTATACTCCAAGCAAAATTTGACAAGACAATACTTGATTTAGAAGCATACTGCAAATGCCAAATTGGACAAGCATATATTATCCACATATACCCTGCAGCTAAAGCTAAGATAAACAGGGAAAACAGTAGGACCCAGACAACAGGCTGTATGGCAAATAGCCAAATTAGCTTCAGTAGCTGCACAAAATACCAGGATTTGATGACAAGAACCCAGACATCACTGCTAACAATGTAATACGACAAATGAACCAGGATTCAGGATACAAAATAAGTGAAGCAAATATACCATGCTGATTACAGAATAAATACATTCTAGAAATCTCTGGGCTAGTACAAAACTCAGATTTATCTAATTCTCATTACTCCTACCGGGATTGTCACAGAAATCTAGCAGAAAAACAGCTTTGTAACGAAACCATCACAAGCAATGGCGATGACAGTTAATACCTCCCAAAAACAGATAGTTGAAACAACAGTATGCTTCTGAAGACAAATATTGCAACTAATTAACCTATAAATACTTCAATACATAAAACCGACCATGCCAGTAGAAACCTACAAACGTTGAAGTTCGTTGAGAGAACAGACAAACAGTGGCTTAACTTGCACATAAGCAATCAGGCAACCCATAGTTCAGCGTCAGCTGTCAGAAGGTCAAAAGGGTCCGTACATGAAGAATCAGATGCCTTGCGGAAAGACCAGAGAGGAGATCCCTTCTCAGTATTTGGATTGTTCACAATAATAACCTTGGGATATTGACTGGCCCATTTCACCATAGCCAGAAGCCTCAACTTGGCATTTAGATCATCCTCTGAAGAGAAAAATCCAACGGCCACCACAAGAACCATCTTCTTCAGGGCCTGCGCTCTCTCGGCAATGAACTTCAGGAACATTAGTTCACTTCTCTTCCCACGAAACTGTTGGAAAACAAACTTCTTGACATGTGACTGGACACATTCAATAGGGCCAGCCTCCTGCCAGAAGTTGATATTGAGCTTGCCAGTAGTAGGTTTTTCAGCCTTCTGTGACTGTAGGACAACAGATCAAAGCATGCCACCATCAGTTGCTTATGGGTCATCCAACAAAAACTTAATGAATCATAGTAGTAAACTAGCAGTGTGATGGTAAAGCAAGATGCCTAATGAAATAAGAGCATGTTGAGAAACATTACATAAATATGAAGTGTCTCGACATTGGGAAAGCATCTGAGGAAACAAGGCATCATCTTGACATCATTGCAGAGCTCAAATTTCACCTCCAAAGCCAGAATCCGAACGGTAGGGACGACGGTGCTTGGACTGACCTTAGTATTTGCCTGCAGTGCAAATGTTGAAATCCAACAGAAATTGAAACTAAGATGACATAATGAGGAAACAATACTGCTGACATAGTAAATGCACAAGGAAAGGAAGGCTACAAAACAGAAATTAGGACCTTGACGATGGTGCTGCCGATCTCCAGTTCGTGGTTTCCTGGCTCCCAATGTCCCAGCATGTGCAGGTTGGGTGCATGAGCATGACCAATCTTGATCCTTGGGCTCTGGTCGCGAGGAGTGAACGAGGACCACAGCAAGAGCCTCTCCAGGCGAGGAGCATCCACCACGGTGACGTTCGCGACCTTACACATACCCAACTGCACGCACCGCAAGCTGCGGCTTACCAGGCGAAGGTGTACACGGAGCAGGCTTGCGATGATGGTGAGCTTCTCCAGGACGGGGCTCTTCTCAACAAAGAAGGCTAGGTCATGGTCCCGCATCAAGATGAAGCTGAGGACGAGCTCCTTGAGGTTGGCGAAGCGGGTGTGGCGTGGCACCGCGGTGGTGTTCGGCAAGCTCCAAGCGCCGAGGTGGAGATGAGTGAGGGAAGCGGCGCAGCCGAAGATCGCGGCGGGGAGAGGGAAATCGAGCGGCCACGGGTGGTTGAAAAAGATGAGTTCTTGGACACCCTTGGCGGCGAGAAGCTTCAGCCAGAGCTCGGCCTCGGACTCGTGGGACGCCATGTGGCCGTGGGTGAGGTGGAAGATGCGAATTGGGCCCGGGTGCGCGGCCAGGGCGCGGGACACGGCGGAAACGACGGCCTTGGACAAGGTATCGTCGCCGCCGGGCGCCCGGCGCCCGGCTGGGATGCAGTCCGGGAGGATTTGGGCGTCGACGAGGACGAGGGGCACGGCGCGCCAGAGGCCGCGCCAGCGCGAGGCGAGCGCGGTAGTGCGGGCGGCGTCCTTGACGGGGAGGCGGGAGACGATATTCCGCAGGATCTAGTCGGGGAGGCGGCTGATGCGATCAATGCCGTCCGGCGAGGCCCGCGCGGCGACGGCGGAGGCGAGGGGCGCGGCGGGGGAGACGGGCGGATCAGGGATGGCATGGTACATGATCTTGAGCAAATCGCCAGTCCCCTTGGCCAGCAAATCAGGACGCTCGCGGCCAAGGGATTGCGTCATAATGGTCTGCATCTCGCCAAAGCTGAGGCTCATGATTGGCTGGGGCTCCATGGCCGCCGCCGGCGAGCGGCGAGGCATGAGTGTGGAGGCGATAGGGGAAGGCTGGAACTGGATTAATCTCATAAATCATTCATCAATTTGATTCAAATAGTACATTACAACGACACATAGTACATTAGAAACAACACATGAGAAATGTTATGAAGTAGACACATTATAGCAACAATTGTACTACAGGCAATAAAATATTCCTATGCAGCAGCTCGATGAGCCAAACTGTCTGCATTCACCCTCTGATCTATTTGAATGACAATGAGTGAAGTGGACATATTGGTTAGCTGCATTTGAGCATTGAAGGTTCACACCGCTATTGTTTGAGTATTGAAGGTTCCTCTTGAGAAGTTTACATCACGTTCTAATCTTGGATCAGAATACAGCAGCTTCGCAAATCCCTTTTCAAGCATCCCCATCTTTATCATGAGGAACGTAGATCTGAAAAATTAATAGGGCAAAAAGAACTATGAGTGATAGAATTGTGACTTGAATCCATTTTCTGTGCTCGTATCACAATGGGTAATGTAATAAGGTCTATTAGTAGCAACAGCAATCAATAAATCATTTCTTCACACAAGAAAAGGGTATAGGCAGTTGATTTAGGAAAACAAGCATCTTTCGAATCCTCAACTTTTCAATCAGAATACTTTCCAGGACATGTATTGTCAGTAGACAGATATGAATGAAACTTTTGCCTGTATATATGAATTGACTCGATTAATTCTTCTTGTTTTTGACAATAGTGTATAAGAAGCATAAGGAAAAGGATGGAAAACCGCACCAGTATTCTCATGGTATCAAATCCTGTGTGGTCAAAACAGACATCGAGAATTGTGATATCAGAAAAGGATATTTGGGCCTTTCTAGACAGCGTGCCGTTGTGCACAAGGTTTACTTTCCCGTTTATCCCGCTAATCCCGGTCCAGACCGGGACGTCGGATTCCGCGGAAATCGGAAATCCCGGTCCGGAATCCGGTCAAAATCCGTTTTTGAAGGCCAGGCGGGACGGACCGGGATCCCGGCCGGGATTACCGGGATCCCGGACGGTATTTCCGGTATTCCGGTGACATAATTTTAAAATCCGAGGAGAGGTTAAAACATGAAAAAAGGCGCGGAATTAATTAAAAAATTGGCATAACAGTTCTATAATATTTCTACTCATATTCATGACACATAAAACATTAATCCATCACAAATGCATGATAAAAACATAAAACATATATCCATCACACATAGTTTAATTACAAGTCCCTAAATGAAACATACATCCACCACAGCGCCCCTTCCACACTTGCAATATTTGCAAAACCATCCGGATCCTCTCTTCTCTCCATGTTCCCAAACGCTATCACTGCGACGCTCCGCCATACTTGACTGCAATAAACAAAAAATGTGTATAACATACATTCCTAATTCAATAAACCGTAACACCTATTTCTATTTTCTAACTTATCAACTTCTATTTCCTAGTAACAATTCGAAATGCTCTATTCTTTACTGCACTATTTCTAATACACAAACCTAAACATACATAGAAAATAAAGATAAAATCGAGTAAAAAACATACCTGAACGGCGGGCGCTGCGCCGGGATCCCGAGCTCCCGGCCGGGAACCCGACCTTCCCGGTCGGGATCCCGGCGTGCGGCAGCGGACGGGAGGGCGAGGAAACGGGAGTGCCGGAGGCGCCGGGATCCCGAACTCCCGGCCGGGAAACCGAGCTTCCCGATCGGGATCCCGGCGTGCGGTAGCAGACGGGAGGGCGACGGCCTCGGGAGTGGCGGAGGCGCCGGGATCCCGAACTCCCGGCCGGGATTTCGAGCTTCCCGGATGGGATCCCGGCCCCGGCGGCGGCTTCTGCGACGCGGTGGCGGAGGAGCGGCGGAGGAGCGGCTTAGCCTGCTGGAGCGCGTGCCTTTGGTCGGGGAAAGAAGACCACCCGTGCTGCGCTGGTGGTTTAGATAAGGTTCCTCTTTTTTATTATTTCTTTCTTAACTTGTATCTTACTTCATTTTTTTATGACTCAAAACTCATAATTTTTATGATTCGATTTTACCATAAATCATAATTTTTCATCTAGTTTTTTTTACATATTTTCATATCAAATTCTTTTAAAATTTCAAAAAATTCAAAATTCAAATCCGGAATCCCGGTCTTCCGGTGAAACCGGCCCGGACCGGGATCTCCGGAAACCGCGGAAACCGGCCGGGATTTCAAACACTGGGGTTGTGCATTTGGCACACAATTTTCTTCGTTAGGCGAATATGTCACATTCAGATGTACTAATCAATTGCATAGAGTGATAAGCATGAAACAATCATATCACTATGTTGTACTTCCTCCGTTCTTAAATTATTGACGTTGTTGACTTTTTCATTACCTTTGACTGTTCGTCTTATTCAAAAAGGTTTAAAAATTATCAAATATTTTATTATGATTTGTTTTATCATTAAATGAAGTTAAAACACAACTTATAATTTTACATATTTGAAAAAATATTTTGAATAAGGCGAATAGTTAAAGCTAACGAAAAAGTTAACGACATCAACAGTTTCAGAACTTTTTTTGTTAATGAGGGAGTATATGTCTATGTGGATCTTGAGGGTAAAATTGAAAACTTCTCTTACCTTTTAGCTCCCAATGGAAGGTTCCAGAAGAGGCAATTCTGTGGGCACTTGCTTGCTGTTCTTACCGAGAGTAAGCTGATTCTGTGCAGTTTAGAGCTCCTCACATTTGCTTCTGTCACTGTTTGATTTGACTTGAATCATTCTTGTACCATGCCAGCATGAGCCTAGTGGAGCTCAAGAAGGAATCGCATATATGCCTAAACAACCTCCATTAGTTGCATGTAATCATCATGCTCGAAGATTTTCATTGAAAGGAGAAACACTTTCAACTTCTCCGTTTTGATAGTCCTCTAGTACAAAGGCGAGCAACGGATAAGCATGTTTAAAATTGCAAAAAGGAAAAAAAGAATAAACTTGCACGGTGTACATTATTATTGGAATATAAGTGAATTGCTCACCTTTCCTTATCAGCTTAAGCTTTTGGATAAACTGGTTGGTGCATGCAACTCAATATGGTATGAGAGCCGAGAGGTCTCGAGTTCGAATCCTGGCTGGCGCGATTTATTAAATAAATTGCAGCCTACTCCAATATTCCACGTTTGAGGCCTGAGAGAGCCTGCACGTGAGGGAAGTGTTGGAGTATTAAGTGAATTGCCCACATTTTCCTATCAGCTTAAGCTTTTTGGTGAACTGGTTGGTGCATGCAACTCAATAATTATTTTCTCGCAGATAACTAGTTTGGCATGGCACTTGGTGTCCCGTGTACTGTGTTGTCGTAGATACATCGTATGTGTTCAGGATTCGTAACGCTGTTTCGTTTCTACTCGATCGTTCGTACGTGTAGAGTCTCGCACCAAACGAGAGACAAAGAGCACCGGTTGAATTGCCCCTCCGATCGTCGTTCGTGTACGAATTGGAGCACCAAACGAGAGGCACATGGTCAAACAAAGCACCGGCTAATTCAAGCACCGCCGCTGCTGTTGGAGTGACGAGCTTTCTTGAATCATAGAAGTAATTAAGCTGTTGCCGATGTCTTCGTCGAGTCATCAGCAGCCACCGACTTTCAGGTAGTCGGCCTCCACTTGAACATGGTAAAATGGATGCTTGCCGAGATGTGCTCCACTCTGGTACTTATATTGCCAATTTTCAACGGGAAAGAAAAGGAAAAGAAAGGTCATGATCAGCAAGTTGGTTCGGCACATATCTGCTTATACAAGCCATACAAATTTCAAAGGGAAAGAAAAGGAAAAGAAAAAAATCAGAAGGGTGTGAACTACAAACACGCTGTTTCTGCCATCAATCCACTTTGCGCAATTTGTAGATTACTACAAGCCACACAGCTGCAATAACAGCGGCCTTAACTCTTTGAAAACTAGAGCTAATGAATGTGTTTTTCTTTTCAGCGCAAAAAAGGTCATCTTACTGACTTACTGCTCATATGTCAAGCTCACCGAGGTGACAAGTAAAGCAATACATACCTCCTCTACCCCTTCATTGTAACCCATGTTTCCTTCAAACAAACCCAGGTCAGTATTGCACTAAGATTTGCAAAATCAGACCAGATTTGGCCATTCCTATGCGCCTCTAGGTTATAAACAGACAAATCATCATAGGGGAATTTTCATCATGGATTGGATCGATATGTTGGTTTATGCCAGCTCAACATCAAACTAAGCATATGTGATTCAAAAATGGTCAAACGGCATCAACCCTATATAAGGGCATCTGGCTTCCATTCCATCACACCATACAATTTGCTCCGAAGCATGAAAATTATCATTTTAACAGTTGATGTGTTGACTAACAACAATCGTCTTGATACATTCTCTACATAATATTAGCTGAAAGCAAAGTGTGCCGAAAGAAAAATAAACAGAATTCAAGGTGACAGTTCTGAAAAATTCCGGTTGAACATTGAAATTCCATAGAACATCTCCTAAATAACATCTTATTAGAAAGCTGCTTTCTCTAGAATCAAATTTGTTGTTGCAGGCATCAGATGTAGTTGGATAACAATTCCTGGGAAACAAATATGTGATGCAAACATATGCAGAAATATGAGCTGTGGATAAAGAAACTGAGGTTTCTTGTCATTTAAGCAGTACGATGCGAGCATGTAGCATATAATAGTGTTAAACGGTTATGGGCTGGCAACTTGTGTTCAGCAGCAGGAAAACCACAGGAACTGCAAGCTCAAATCTGTTCAAGCCCATCAAGTTTAGGCTCTAGCAACTGTCAATGCCAAAGAGCATAAATGATCAAGCATAGAGAAGTTTAGCCAAAGGACACCTATATTTCTACTGAAGTTACAAACATGGAGACTTGGCAATTATTAGGCCAAATGCTAATTCACTGTCAACACTCACCATGCATTCAATCTTGGATCAGAGATCACCGAGCAAAGCATTTCTTAGTGTCCATAATTGGAGCCTTTAGTCATGCCAAACAATCAATGTAACACATTCAAATTTTGCATCAGCAACAACCAAGTTAATTAATCGTTCCCTTCAACATCACCAAATATAGAAATTTCTTTGTGTGATCACTACTGAGAGATGTCCGAAACATAGAGAAATGGAACACATAGTGACTTCGCATTCACTGAGTCATTATGTACTGGTTAGTCTGCTTTGCACCGTGAAAGTTATCTTTAAATCTCATAAAATCATTAATTGGACCACACATAATTTAAGAAACAACTCATGCCAAGCACCCAAAATCTAAATCGTGGGACAAAAAAGAGAGATTTGATCAAATCCAATTCTGAGAACAGACGCCAGTCTATTCTCTAAGCTTACTACTCAGTATTACGACTGTCTACACTCCAAGCAAAATTTAAGAAAAGACAATACTTGAGCCCTGGGATTGGTCAAGCATGTCAACTTCTGCCCTGCAGTCGAAGCTGCAATTAACAAAAAAGCCAATGTAGTGCCCAGACAACATATTGGATGTGATAAATAACAAAATTAGTTTCAGTAGCCGCACAAACATACCATGTGTTGCTGACAAATACATCAGGAAGACCAGATATCACTGCTAACAATGTCATATGACCAGCCAATCAGGATTCAGGATGCAAAATATGTGAAACAAATAAATCATGCTGATCATCTCAAGCCCACCCCAACTTGCTTGGGATAAAAGGCTATGTTGTTGTTGTTGTTGTTGTTGTAATCAATCGTGCTGATTGCAGAACAAACATATTCCAATAAACACTGGGAGACACTATTTTTAGCTTATATTTTTCTAATTCTTATCACTCCCAGCAGCGTCACAAAAAATTAGCACAGGAATAACTGTTACCAAAATCACAAGATATCCCAATAACTGTTGATGCCCCCAAAAAATAAATAATTGAAGCAAAAGTAGGCTTCTGAAGACAAAAACTGGCACTAATTAACTTCAATATTTCAAGACTTAAAATCATCCATGCTAGTAGAAACCTTCAAACATGAAAGCTCACTACAAAAAAGTGTCTTAGCTTGCATGTAGACAACGATCACGTCAGAGATTGTTGGAATGATGAAGTACATTGGCGTCATCCCTCAGTTCGGCGTCAGCTGTCCGAAGGTCAAACGGGTCCGTATATGAAGAATCAGATGCAATGCGAACAGACCAACTAGGACATCCCTGTTCAGTAAATGAATTCTTCAAAATAATCAGCTTGCAATCTTCACTGGCCCATTTTACCAGAGTCAGAAGCTTCAGCTTGGCATTCATGTCATCCTCTGAAGGGAAAAATCCAACGGCCACCATAAGGACCATCTTCTTCAGGACCTGCGCTCTCTCGGCAATAAACTTGAGGAACATCAATTCACTTCTGTTTCCACGAAACTGTTGGAAAACAAACTTCTTGACATGTGACTGGACACATTCAATAGGGCCAGCCTCCTGCCAGAAGTTGATGTCGAGCTTGCCAGTAGGTTCATGGGCCTTCTGTGACTGCAGGACAGATCGAAATGCCAATGTCAGCTGCTTACAGCTGTGAGTCATGCAATGAAAACTCACTGGATCATGGAAGTAAAGCAAGATGCCTAATGAAATAAGAGCGTTTTGAGAAACTTTTACATAGATATGAAGTGTCTCGACATTGGGAAAGCATTTGAGGAAGCAAGGCATCATCTTGACATCATTGCAGAGTTCAAATTTCACCTCCAAAGCCAGGATCTGAACGGTAGGGA
Organism: Chloris gayana; assembly: GCA_031894775.1. Taxonomy (NCBI): domain Eukaryota; kingdom Viridiplantae; phylum Streptophyta; class Magnoliopsida; order Poales; family Poaceae; genus Chloris; species Chloris gayana. The sequence goes on along the minus strand of JAUNZO010004276.1, from coordinate 65,900 downwards.
TGACGGTGCTTGGACTGACCTCAGTAGTTGCCTGCAGTGCAAAATGTAGTATAGTCCAACAGAAATTGAAACTAAGATAACATGATGAGGAAACATTACTGCTGACATAGTAAATGCGCGAAGAAAGGAAGGATACAAAACCGAAATTAGGACCTTGATAACGGTTCTGCCGACCTCCAATTGGTGGTGTCCTGGCTGCCAATGTCCCAGCATGCGCAGGTTGGGTGCATGACCAATCTTGATCCTTGGGCTCTGGCGATTGACGGGCATCCACAGCAAGAACCTCTCGAGGCGAGGAGCGTCCACCACGTCAACACTGATCAATCCACACTGAGCAACCTGGATGCACCGCAGCTGCGGCTTACCACGCGGAGGCGTACCTCGAACTGGCATCCAATCATGGAGAGGTTCTCCAGGACGGGGCTCTTCTCGACAAAGAAGGCCAGGTCATGGTCCCGCATCAACACCAAGCCGAGGACGAGCTCCTTGAGGTTGGGGAAGCGGGTGAGGCGCGGGAGAGCTCTGGTGTCCGGGACAGTCCAGGCGCCGAGGTGGAGGCGGGTGAGGGAGGCGGCGCAGCCGAAGATCATGGCGGGGAGGGGAGGTCCATCGGCCATGGGCGGTTGATAAAGACGAGCTCTTGGACACCCTTGGCGGCGAGGATCTGCATCCACTGCTCCATCTTGTCCTCGTTCGCCGCCATGTGGCCGCGGGTGATGTGGATGTAGCGGAAGGGGCCCGGGTGCGCGGCCAGAGCTCTCGACGCGTTCATGACGACGACCATGGACAGGATGTCGTCGCCGGCGGGCACCCTGCGCTCGGGGTTGAGGCATTTGGGGACGATGTCGGCGTCGACGAGGGCGAAGGGCACGGAGCGCCACAGGCCGCACCAGCGCGAGGCGAGCGCGCCGGTGCGGATTGCGTCCTTGGCGGGGAGGCGGGAGACGATGTTGCGCAGGATCTGGTCGGGGAGGCGGCTGATGCGGTCGACGCCGTCACCCGGGGGCGCAATGCGGCGGCGAAGGCGGCGGCGCGGCGGGGAGACCGGCGGGTTGGGGATGGCGTCATAAACGTGCTGGAGGCCCATGACCGCGGCGGTCAGCAGCAAATTGGGATGGTCCATGCCAAGGGATTTCCGCAGGCCGGCCTCAAACTCGCTCATGTTGTGACCCATGAGCGGCTGGGGCTCCATGGTCGCCGGCGGCGAGCGTTGAGGCCGAGGCCGAGGTCGAGGAGGCACGAGCCTTTTTGTGCGGGCGAAGTGGAAGTGGGGAAGTGGAGTGGAGGCGAGGTAGGTGGTGGAAGGTGGAAGCAAAGCAAGTGAGTTGATCCGAGCTGGGCCGCTTTTGTATTATCCGAGTTGGGCTGCTTTTGTATTTTACTACGAGTCTGGCAGTTTTCTAATGTACTTTCCTCGATGCAATTCGTCCATGAGGAGAGTATTAAATGGAGATGGCCATAGGCTAGCTAGAGATGAGATTTTTGCTATTTTACCCACGTAACCAAGTGGGCTTCGTTATAATATCCATTGTTGTTGGGCTTCGTTATTTTGCCTACGAAATCGTTGCCGCATCCGGTAAAATACCCACAGGACGATATTGCCCTTGCCTTCTTCTTCTTCCTCTCTCTCTTGAGATCTTTCTCCTAGCTTCCATGAGGCAGGGCTGCCGGCCATGTCTGGCTGCCGCCGCCGCCACCCTCGCGCTCAGGCCGGGCCGCCGTCGCCGCACGCCAAGGCCGGAGCGCCGCCGCCACCCGCGCGCCCTCGGGTCGAAGCGCCGCCGCCGCCAGCGCGCGCCTAGGTCGGGCCGCCGCCGCCGCCGACGCACCCTCGGGCCGGAGCACCCCCTCCGCCAGCGCGCGCCTAGGCCGAGCCACCGCCACCACCCGCGCGCCGTCGGGCCGAAGCGCCGCTGTCGCCAGCGCGCGCTCGGGCCGCGCCGCCGCTGCCCGCGCGGCCAGGCTAATCGCATGCGGAGGCGGCGGCCTGGGCGGGCGGCGGGGCTCCTCTCCTGCAGCGTGGCACGCACGGGACAACGCGAAGCAGGCCACGACAGGGATGCTCTCCGGCCATGGCTGCAAGGGAGAGAGAAAAAAATGGAGGAAGAAGAAGGTGCAGGGGCAAATTTGTCCGAAAATTCGTTCATGGGCATTTCACCTGATGTGTTATTGGTTTTGTGGGCATTTTATTGAAGCCCAACTATAGATGGGCATTCGGACGAAGCCCATCGATTGCGTGGGCAAAATAGCAAAAATCTCGCTAGAGATAGTCTTTATTCTGAGCTTTGGCCGACATGTCTTCCTATGGCTCATTATATACTGTAATATAAGCAGTAGGTGTTCTAAAAAAAGTACTCTGTTTTCCTTGATTTGTGGGAGACAAGATTTCTTCTTTTTAAAAAAATTATCCAACATCCTTTGATTAATATATAACCTAAAGTATGTACTACTACTAGCAGAGCAAATTAGATTCCTATATGCCTTGTGTAGTATTGAACTTTTCAATGTTTGGACTTTAGATTCTCGAAATCGTAGCTCCTAGTAATGAAGTCATATTCATGTACATGACTACGTGTACCTGAAGAAATAGTATATTTCCGTGTTGTTCAGTCTTTGGCTCAGAGACTTCCATTGTTCGTCAACTGGTTGGATCATGTTTCGGTGCTTGTTCCAAAACTTGCAGTGATGCAAATTATGAATCGGGACTACTTGGATTGAGAAACTTGTTGGGCCATTTATACACCTCTATGGATAGGCTGAGACAATGCAGATGAATCATTCACAACATAGTTGACTCTGCCTGGTTGGGATAGTTATTGTATTCCATCCGTAGAGACTGGAACGCGAGAGAAATCGCAGTGTGAGCGCTCTCTCCAAGCTCATTGTACCGGCGATTGCGCGCGCAGTCGTGTAGCTGCAGCATTGCCGGCAGGACCACCGAGCTGACTCCCTCGAGCTCGTCCATGCTCGCCTCGCTGGTGCCTTAGGGGAGGTTTGGTGTGGGCGGCGTTTGGCGAGCTGAGCCAGGCAACACAACAGCGAGTCATTGACTGAAGCGAAGTGGGAAAATTAGATCTATACCACTCCTAAGGGGCTACATCTAACATACACCATTAGTAAAGAGCACATCCAAAATATACTATGAGTTGGTCAAAATTGATCCAAGTCATACCATTTCCTCCTTTTAGCCACTATTTCATTTTTTCCTCAGAAATTGCTGAAGAAATGGCGCTTCTACCCTTGTATCAAACCAAATAGATTCTGCATCGATTGTGAGCCAAATCGAAAGAATAAAGAAAGAACCAGGAGCATGCGCTGAACCCTAAACCCTAATGACGCGGCGACGCAGCGAGCACGAGGTGGGCGCGGCGGGCACGGCGAGCAGGCACGGGCGTCGCTGTTTGCGAGCGGGACCGGCGGGTGTGCGACCGTTTTCTTGGGGTGTGCGGCTTGCGAGCAGGACCGACGAGCAGTGAGCAGGAGCAGATGGCGGTAACGTCTAGGCTGGACTAGAAGAACTGATGGATGGAATGGAAGATGCCAACAGAGGAGAAGTAGTAGGCAACAACTCAAGCATCGGGGTGAGTTGATTTTTAAAATTTAGATAGGCAATTTTAGATTCCTTACATAGCTTAGAACCATGGAGCTAAATTTAGTTTTTTTCTCTGAATTATAGGAATGATTCAGAGCCAAGCTTTAAAATAAATTTGAAAATTCTAAGATACACAACACTTCCTGATGATGACAATAGCAAAGAAGTTGAGTCTACAAATCATGATGTGGAAGTGTTTGTTATTGGGTACTTGATGACTAAACTGTTGAGTGATGTAGCTACTAGAGCAGAATGGGGTCCATGTCGGGAGCCCACATTTTGGTATTGGAACAGTGAGCACATAGATTGAAATGTGTTGTCACGGATGCTTGACAAGTTAAGGGAGATAATAATGGACTTATGGGAGAGAGGAAGATGATTGGGAGAAGGCTATCGGGGCACATTCTACATATGGTAATTAAACAACTCAATGCCAAAACAAGAGGGTTAGCTTACATGATAGTTCATAAAGGGTTCCATACTCGCGAAGTGTTTGGAACACACTATGATATGTCACCAATCACCATGGAGGTATGTAAGTAAGGGCGCGTTTGGCACGGCTTATGCACAAAGTGCTTATAGTGCTTATACTGCTTATAGTGTTTATTATATCAAAACTGCTTATAGTGTTTATTATATATAAGCAGTCAACCCGTTTGACAAAATTGCTTATGCTTATCCATCAAAACTGCTTATTCACACACATAAGCACTATAAGCTACGTTTTGCTGCTTCACTCAAAGTGCTTATGCTAGTACAAAATTGCAAAGTGCTTATAGGTGCTTATACACATAAGCAGTTTTGCAATTTTGCTGTTTGGCACTTCAAAGTGCTTATTGAGCATAAGCAGTTTCAATAAGCAGTTCTATAAGCCGTGCCAAACGCACCCTAAGACCTGAATGCTAAGACTTGCAGTTGTGGGGAGTGAGAGATGACCGGGAAGCCATGTCTTCATGCATTGGCTTTTATTCAAACAATACCAAATGTTAATATGGAATGCTATGTCCATGACTACGGTTGAGAGGATTAAGGCTGCATATCATGGCACCAATTTCACCCATGACAGACAAATCGCTGCCACCACCATTGATAAGATCCTCTGAGAGACAAAAAAAAAAGAATAGGTACAAAGCTAGTCATGAGCCTAGAGCAAGGAAACAACAAACGTGTCTAAAATGTGGAGAATTTGGACACCGTGAGAATGGAAACTGTCCTATGAATGAAGGAAAAAAAAGGGTAAGACAAGTCCCTTGCTCTTTTTTGGTAACATATTTACAACTATTGTTGATATTGCCCCCTATGAATATACATTTTGAAATTAGTTCTCATTTTTTATGCAGGAAACAAGTGTCTAAACCAAAGAGGCAACCAAAAAAGGCTTAAGATAATAGCGGCTGATACCATATCTCCTGCATCCATCACACGACGGCTTGCCAATTTGGTGGAAGAGGGTCAAGTTCAGGAAGTTGGTGCATCCAGCCCCTCTCCCTCTACAAGTGGTGCTAGGCACTCCCTGGAACTACCAAAAAAAAGATGGTGGCACAAGCAACAACTAGATATGATCATTTGGATGGTTTTTTAAAAGTAGGATGAACTATTACGCTTGTGATGAACTATTTGGATGCTTAATATGTTGAACTATTCTATCTGTTGAACCATCCTAGATGTGCTTTGTTTAAAGGTCATGCCAAAATTTTGACCTATGAATTTATTTGTTAAATTTTTGAATTTGTAGTGTGGTAGAAAATGAACAATTTTGAGTTATCATTTTTTGGAAGAATTTTCAAACTGTCTAAAGCGGTTGAAAATTTGCAATTTTGAATTTTTTATATTTTTCGGATTTTTAAATGAGGTTTAAATTGTATAATTCAACTTTTCAAAATTTATCACAATTTTAAAGTTCTAGATAATACATGTCCTTGAATAATGGTGAAAACAGGAACCTTTAGGCGATAGCTACTCTTCCAAGTAGGCAAAGTGTAGAAGCGTCATTTCCTCTATTGGCAAAAAAATGAAATAGTGGCTAAAAGGGGGAAATGGTATGACTTGGATCAATTTTGGCCAACTCATGGTATATCTTGGATGTGTTCTTTACTAACGGTGTATGTTGGATATATCCCCTTAGGAGTGGTACAGATCTAATTTTCTCGAAGCGAAGCGAAATGTAGGGTTGCGCTCCCTTTTTGGGCCGAAAGTGCGGCAGACCGGGTTGCTCTCGGACCCATATACCATTGGTGCATTTCGGTTTCATGTTCAAGTGGTTGCATGCTCATGGTGGTCATGCTTTGTGTTACCTCTCGCTAGTTAGCAATTGTTTTGGGACATCTCATTCCAGATTGAAGTGGAATCAACATGTGCAAAAGGATGGCATGGTGCTCCTAGGTTACTATCCACCCAGGGTAAGAAGAAACCTCGCTTTGTCCCCCCCCCCCTCTTCTTCCTCCTCTTCCACGCACAGCAGGTTCAAGTGGAATCAACATGTGCAAAAGGATGGCATGGTGCTCCTAGGTTACTGTCCGCCCAAGGTAAGAAGAAACCTCGCCCTGTACCCCCCCCCCCCTCTTCTTCCTCCTCTTCCACGCACGGGAGGGGCTTGCTCCTCCTCCTGTCGGCGAGCATGGCCAACAATCAAGTTAGGGTTTGGGGTTGAGTTGTCGAGGTGTCCGTTTATGTCCTTCGGACATGCAGGAGGCTCTAGGGGTGATGGTCGACCGACGGTGGGAGGCGGTCTGGTGGGGCGGCGCAACTGTGATGGCGTCGTCGTGGCCGGAGGTGATAGGAGGGCGGTGGGAAGGGTCGGCGGCATGGGCGTGAGGACCCAACCAGTTATTGGGCGGCGGTGTGGTGACAGTGGCAGCAAGGTGGGCGGGGCGAGGCGCCGCCGGTCGTTGGTGGTGGAAGCGGGCGGTGGTTTGGGTAGTGCAAAGAGCGGCGACGGCGCCGGGACGACGCTGGAGTCGCAAGGGGTGCGGTCGAGGTGCGGGGGCGGCGGCCGGAGTTGAGGAAGAAAGTCGATGGCGACGTTGGGCTGTTGTGGGCCACACGGTGACACATTGAGGATGGGTTGAAGAGGAGGGGAAAGCGTGGGCGGAGACAAAGACAGGCACGACGTTGGCATGGGTCGAACAGTAACAGGACCCGGGAGAAAGCCTTACTCGATGCTGGCAACAATGATGTTATGAACGTCATTCCCATTCTTGGAGGCATTGCTGTGGCCGCACTATTTTTCGATCCTATTCCTCTCTAGGTGAAACCTAGGTCCAGTTTGCTGGATTGGGGCAACGGAAACGTGATCCACATCACATGCCTCCTGAGGATGTTGCCTTGGAGTTTCCGCTAAAGTGAAACATCTTACATCACTATTCATGGGTGTGGAGCTACGCTCAATAGTGCCTAGTGTTAAATGTTTTTCTTATCTCATGTAATCTTTTTTGTTCTCACCCCCATTCAAACTTGTCAGCAACATGCTTCAGTGAAATAGCAGTATTTGGCTGCTCAATATATCATTTGTAATGAAGAAACCGAATTTTGTAATGACAAAGAAGTGTAAAGAAAATGGCACACACCGCTGATCTGAACTAAAATCAAGTTACTACAGCGATCACTGTCTAGCAAGACTCACTGCCACTCTGAAAAAAAAACTCAGAAGTATCATTTTATTTGCTGCATCACATAAAGATATAAAATTTCAGTTCTTTTATTACACAACTATTTTATTGATAACGATGATTTGGCATATCCAATTGACAAAGTCTCTGTTTGAAAGTGTTGACAGGCGTGAATAAGCATTCAAGGGCTGGACACCAACCTTAGCAAACAGAAGACAAGATTCAATTACTGCCCCAGCTGATCAAAATCAAGTTCCGGAACACCTTAAAATACCGATGGATATGATTTCTTCGTAGTCAGTCATGTAAGCTATAGCACCTGTAACTTGTTATGATCTTTGATTCTGATGTGTAAACATTGAATAAACCTTAATCTTCCATTCAAACTATCGGAGCTATGATCCTTCACTGAACTCAAGAAGAGTAATGGCTAGTGGACCAAAAGCCGCTCCAGCAGTAAAAACCAGATCTTTGGCGCATGCACAAGAAAGACATATGGTCAATCTAGAAACAATGGGTGTACGGTTTGTGTTGTAATGGGTTCGTATCCATTTTCTTAGGATAATGAAGCACAACTCTCCTGCATTTTTTGAGGGGAAAAAAAAGATATAATGGTCAAGTATGATACAACCTCAGGTACTTCAAATATAAAGCTGAAAATTTGGACTACTGATGAAATTGAAGTGACATGCCGGATCGAGTGGCGCAAATATAAAACAAATTTAAAGGAAATCCAGAGTGGTGGAAATATGAAACAAATTTAAAAGAAATTATATTCCACACTTAAAAGTTGAACCCGTGAGGGCCAACTCAATACAACCAGCACAAATCTCTCTGATGCTATACGAGTGTTATATCAGCATAAAGCACACTCCATAGAGATACATGTCTCCCTTTATACAGGGAATTAATCATGAAACACTTTTATGTTGTTAAGTAATACTAACAGATCAAAGATAAGGGACAATCAGGGTTGAATACATGTGTGTCATTAATCTATTTTACCTTTGCATGCATCAGTTTTTGTTTAGGCCTTTCAAAAAAGAAAAGAGCCAGAGTAATCACGAAGTCAAAAGATTTGTAAATTACAACTATTGAGGACAGAATTGTAAATTACGTCAAACTAGAAAACACAGACAAAGTAACGACCCTGTCATATCACACAAAATGGAACATACCTTGCAGAAGAAATCAGAGGATTGATACCGCCTGAATAATAATGTTGCAAGAGGAATAAAGAATATCAATTCTTAGTAATTGATACCTTTAGCCATTCATCCTACTGGGAACCATCAAATTAAAGACAGATGGAAACAATAGAAACCAGTTGCTTAGCGAACATGTGGATTTCTGCCCCACCTCACAGAATTCAGGATTGATGAAAGACAGAGGCACCTCTCATGAGTTCTGTGGTCGCACGGTCAAAAGGGTCGCTATATGAATATTCTGATACCATGCGAAAATTCCAAGGACGAGGACGACCTTCATCACACACTGGACTATTCAAGACAATCAACTTGAAATCTCCACTAGCCCATTTTGCAGTAACAAGTGGTTTCAGCTTGGCATTAACATCATTCTGGTGAGAGAAACATCCAGAGCGGAGCATGATGACCATATTCTCCAACATCCGTGCTTTCTCAGCCACGAACTTGAGGAACGCTAGCTCACTTTTGTTCCCTTGGAAGTCATGGAAAACCAACTTCTTCACATGCTGCTCGACACATTCAACAGTGCCAGCCTCCTGCCAGAACTTGAGGTTGACCTTACCGGTGGGCTTGGTGACTTTCATTGCCTGCAAATTAGATAACAACATGGATGCATATATAGTTCAGCTATGGGTATAGTCCTACAACAACAACATACCATGCAATTAATATATCAAATTGAACAGTGAGGTTTGAAAGCTTTATTTACAGATATATGTAGTGTCTCCAAGTTGGGAAAGCATTTGAGGAGGCTAGGTAGCGTCTTGACTTCATTGCGGATTTCAAACTGCACCTCGAGGCTCAAGATTAGGACGCTTGGTGCGATGGTGCTTGGGGTCACCTTAGTACCTGCCTGCAATAATAATGCATATGTTCAGATGCAAAGCAAAATAAAAGATAAATGAATAGTAGGATTATTGTCAGAGAGGTAGCAAGAGCTCCACCGTACCTCAATGACGGCACTTCCAATCTCCAGCTGGTTCTCTCCGGGACGCCAGTGGCCCAACAGGCGGAGGTTGGGTGCATTGCCAATCTTGACCCTACTAATACACCGTTTGGCCCCATTCCTTTGGCCAGAGACCGCCACCAGAATTATCCTCTCCAAGCTGGGAGCGTCTTCCACGGTGATATGAGTCACGGAAGACATGAGCAGCTGCAGGCACCACAAGGTGCGGCTGACCAAGCGGACGCGCATGGGGGCCCGGCTTGAGATGATGGTGAGGTTCTCCAGGACGGGGCAACAGCCGAGCAGGAATGCGAGGTCTTGGTCCGCGATGCGCACCGCGGTGAGGAAAAGCTCCTTGAGATGGGGAAATGCGGCGGCGCGAGGGACCGCGGCGGTGTCCGGGAACCTACAGGCGCCGAGGTGCAGGCGGGTGAGGGATGCGCAGCTGAAAATCGACGAGGGCAGGGGCAGATCGAGCGGCCACGGGCGGTTGATGAAGTCGAGCTCTTGGATGCCCTTGGCGGCGAGGAGCTGGAGCCAGCGCTCCATCTCGGCCAGGTGCGAGGCCATGTGGCCCCACGTGAGGCGCACGAAACGGAAGGGGCCCGGGTGCGCCGCCATGGCGCCGGACGCCGCGGCGACGACGGCGCGCGACGTGTCGTCGTCGTCGTCGACCACGACGCGGCGCACGTCGCCGGAGCTGCCGGGGACGAGGTGGGCGTCGTCGAAGACGAGGGGCACCGAGAGCCAGAGGCCGCGCCAGCGCGTGGCGAGCGCGGCCGTGCGCGCGGCGTCCTTGGCCGGGAGGCGGGAGACCACGTCCTTGAGGATCCTGTCGGGCAGGGAGCTGATGCGATCGGCGCCGTCGTCGGGGGAGACGCCGCGGTGGCGGAGGAGAGGGGCGCATCGGGGGAGACGGAGGCACTGGGGAGGGACAGGAGCGCGAGGGAGATCGCCACGTTGATGCTCTCCCCGAGCAAGCTATGCCGATGATTGCTCCGGTCTTCGTGCCACTGCAGCATCACCGGCGTCTCCCCCGAGCTGATGCCCTCGATCTGGTCCATGGCGATCTGTGGTGTCGCAAGCCAGGCGTGCCTAGGTGGCACTCAGGCCCATAAAACACCTGTGCAGTATTTGTGTCGTTTATATTTAGGCCCTGTTCCTTTCCTGTCCTCTAAAATTTAGCGACTGTCACATCAAAGAGAATCTTATTATTTATAAATATTTTGATCAATTTAATAACAAAACCCTTTTATAGATTGGTGTTAATTTTCGAGATGAATCTAATAAGCTTAATTAATCTATGTTTTGCTAAAGTAATGCTACAATAACCGTCTTCTAATCATGACTTAATTAACCTCATTAAATTCGTCTCGTAAATTAGTCTAGAGGCCTGTAATTTATTTTATAATTAAACTTTATTTACTACTTCTAAATAATAAGATTTTTTTTATATGACATCTCTGAAGTTTATACCCCAGAAAACGACCACACCCTTACTTCCTCGTCGCGGAAGGAAACGGAGGCCTGCGGAGGCATCCGCAGATCGATTTGCATTGTTCGCGTCAAAAAAAAAAAAACTGCGCATGCCGTGTGAGACCCATTAGGTGGCGAGTGATTCTCAAAAAAAAAAAAAAAAAGGTGGCGTGAGGTAGGGATGCTGGCTTCCGTTGGACCAATGGTCCTCCGTGACTCTGTGTGAAACCGACGTGGCCTCATTCCCCCGCGAGTCGCCGCCTCGGTCGCGTCTCCTCCTCTCCCTACACGCTGCACCTCATCACCTTCTCCTCCGCTCTTGCCATGGCCTGCGTGCAGTCACGTCGCCATCACTCCTCCCCTCTCGTGTCATCGCCTTGCCATCGACCTCTCCGCGCGACGGGACGACAGTGGTGTCGGCCTCCACGCTGTATGACGCTGTCTTCACTTGTTCGCTGTGCTACCACTGGTTCAACCATTTTTCCCCTTTTGCTCCACTGGTTCTTCCTCCCATCTTTGTGGTTGTTGCTCCAATGGGGACTACTCCCTTGGTTGCAGCTGTAGCCCTATCAAGGTACCCCGCTTTGGCACTCTACCTTTCTCTGTTCTTTGTTGTTCTACATCGTCATGTAGAGACTATCATGCCTTTCGGGTCATAGAGATTGTTGTAGTGGGTTTGAAATTAAGTTCATGGATTCGTGATTATTTCGTGCAGATAAGAAGGGCTACAAAAGGAGGGGCTAGAGATTGTTGTGGTGGGTTTGGAATTAAGCCTAGAGCTCGAAGATGAAGTAGCAGCAGGTGAAGCACCACGCGACAACACAACGGGGAAGCTGGCCTCTCAATGGCATAGATACTGATTGCAGTATTGTACATACTTAAATGTATGTAAGAATTGAAGTTACGTTTGGCAATTGAACCATGGGCATATTACTCCCATGAGATGCTCAATTTAATAGTTTATTAAATACACTTCCAGTTATGTACTTGCTCCGCTTTATTCAATTCTAAAGTTATTGCTGTTGCTAATGACGTTTGATTTTCCAGCTTGTGCAACATACTGGAGATTTCCATGGACACTTCAAATAATTTACGTTGTGTGTTCATCAGAACCAAGATGTGCATGTGTAAGTGTTGACTATTATGACTGACTTTGTAAATATTTTTTATTTCGTTCATTTTATTTAGAAACTGGTCAGTGATGTAGATACTAATCGGACTGCAGGTCACAACCCTTGAGTTCCTGGATGTCTAACAAGGTTCTATTGCTTCTTGGTTCTATTTTTGTTTAGACAATCTCTTTATCATCATTTTGGAAAGTTCACAAGAGAAAAGTAATGGTATTTCGATCCACTCATTTGCTGTGAAATTGCACTGATTATGTGTTCTCCACAGAAAATGTGCACAAAATGATCATATGATAAGTTTGGATTAACCTAAGAGCTGCCGCTATTTATGTCAATTGATGTGTCATGATCAAGGAGCATGAAAGTTTTCTAATAGTGGATCTTCAATGCAAGCCCCCTATGAGCTCATGGATGTTAGACATGCCATAGCATGGAGGCAGGTGACAAGTTAGACGAAATGACATATTTTTTTCTCCACAAAACAGAATGGCATACTTATCTAATGATTATATGAAGCATCTGCTTAATGCTAGAAAGGTACAATTCTTTGCTAAATCAACTTAGGTAAATGAAAGTAAATAAATCCTAAATGAAGAATATGTTACCTTTGTTTATGATATCGTTTGTCAGTCCATGTGTTGTCAAGTAAAAAGAATGAAGTATATTTTTTCTACCTGAGTATTTCTTATTACTACAAGGTTAAGACCTAAGTATGAAGGAAAGACACATTGAGGGACAAGGAACCTGCACCGTACGTGTGGGGGCATATGTGATGCCGAAATGGTTTAATTTGCTTCAAATTTTGTATGAATGCTTCAAATGTTATTTTGTGATGACATGTGCAAAAACTAACAACCAGCTGCCACTGTATGCTCCAACCGTTATTTTGTTATTTCTGTTATCTCTTTTGACGCCCCTACATTAACATTCACCCCTCTATGTCAATTCAGGGAAACAACAGTTGTTGCTTTATGAGAACAGCATGCACAAAAATTCTGTGCAGTCACATGTCAGATATACGATAGCTTCATACTGAAACCTTCAATTCTTTTGGCTGTTTCTTTAGACTCTTTAGAATGCCACATGCTTTCTTATAATCCTAATTTAATTTTCCCTGCACTTTAAACAAGGAAGTTGTTACTGCAAGGAGGCACTTTGCAACTGGTGTGCAAATCCACTGCTACCAAAGGTTGTTGCGCTCCAAGGCAGGTTACAACTACAGTTCTTTCTATAATATGCCCCCTTACATTATTTTTTTCTGTGCCAAGCATTTCTTTATAAATAGAATTGCTTAACATGATGCCTACTTGCAGTTGCATTGGCCATATTCCTCCACCTACGTGGTATGGACTACTAGGAGGATAAGTTGAACATGAAAGGACAAGTATTGCTGATCTGCCTGCAATTGATAATTCTCATGTCACTAAGTTATTGTGCTCACTTGAATGTGCAGATAGGAAAATAATATGTTTTATATAGTAACATATGCAACATCAATGCAAGGATAAAAAATGTTGTTCAGAACCAGTCATGGTGCTGCCTTGCCTGTGATGACTTCACCAAAACCATACATCTGCAACTGCATACAAGCAAGGGCACAAGTGGCTTACAAAGGTAAACTGCTACTCTTTGATTTCCTGAACCTTGCTCTAGCTGCCCTTGAACCTTGCACTACCTACCCCTTATGCAATATTTTTACTCCGCCCCACACATGTCGCGTGCATTAGACTAAACGTTCGTCATGTGATTTAGACATTTTTGTGGTCTCCTCATGTAGTGCATGTTACAAGTACAGCTCAGGCCAAACCGGCTATATGGCACCATCTTCACAACTAGAGAAGATCTCAAACCCAGGCACCTCTATAGTAATTTCATCAAGCAAGAGGAACACAACAAAAAGTTGAATCACCAAAGGAAAAGAAACACTAATTATGGTGTATATCTGCATTCCTACTTACATATGTTTTGTTTGCCTTTATCTGTGTCATTGAATGAGGAACCTGGACCAAGTGAGACACCACGGTCTCCCAAGACCTATAACACTGCAGGTAAATATGATTCTACATTTCAATAATATGTGTGCTCCTGGATAACCAAAATAAATACATGTTCTTATCAACAAATAACTCATTCACTTTACGCAGGAACCTTAGTCACCAAAAGCAGATGTGATCTCCAACAAGGCTGCAGTTCTAAAGTTATGCCTAAACCATAATTTAGCGTGCACACATTTTGAAGCACAAACATAATAAGATAAAGCATGTTTCCCCTCCGTGTGATTGATCAGGGAACCTGTTCATGTATGGAGACTCAGAAGTGTCCCTTAAGTGAATTAAAAGACGATGACATGAACCATAATCTGCAGTAAATTATTTTTACATACATCATTTTGTATATCAATTACAATTTATATCAAAACTTTATTTGTAGGACTTTATGCCTCCCAAGACATAATTGCGTTTGAAGATGTTAGAGAAGCCTGCGACGTCTGCCTTCTGTAGCAATGATATGTTGTGCCTAGGTAGCTCATGGCACACTTTTTCTATTTTACATGTCATCGTGAGAATGTGCCTTACTGAATGTTGAATTATGTTGTAAAGTGTCCCTTGCTCAGATCTTACCCTTCCTATCTGCTTCATTAGATATGATATATACACAGTCAACCAAATGTTACAGATAACTGTACTGATCAAAACTGTTATTCATAAATAAATATATATCACCATCTCAAAGCTAACACTATGCATGTAATAGCATCAGATCGAGTCACCGTCCTTTTCCATCTAGAGTATATTTACCAATATAGGTTGCAAAACGGTCACAACATGCATAATTGTTCTTATAGTAAAAATAAACTAACGATAAGCAACTCCACATCAGTCTGGTGGTGCGCACCTTAATGCAGACGCGGCAGGGCGCGCCCATCTACCTAGTAAATATAAACCCAAAAGAAAGCTGTTCACTACCGATGAGCCAATTAATCACAGAACAAGACACATGCACCAAATTTGGTCCGTTTCATTTGTTTGATGGTTAAAGTAGCTTTTATTTATTTGATGGTTAAAATAGCTTATATTTATTTTCGTTATTTCACAGACCATAAATGCAAGATACAAAAGTACTAGTACCATCTGCTGTTAAGGCAGCCAGCACACCGCCGCGTCTCTCTTCACCATTTTGAATCATGAATGATTACCTTGTGTTTTCATTGTTTTTTTTATTATTATTACTCTCTTTGTTATGCAGTCTGGTCTAATCCAGCCTTTATTTCATTTTGCTGTAGAGTGTTTGAAGCTGATGGAATCTTCCAAGCATTATAATGATTAATTTATGAAAAATACTAGGAGTAGCTCCTTATTTCGTGCATATTACACTTTTTGTTGATAAGCTATATATCTTTCAAACATACATTGGCCCGATACAACCAACTTCGGAGGATAACTGATCATTTAATTTAGCGGCTTCCGGTCAGTTTGGTCAGGTATGCCAAAACTGACGTGCAGCAGAATCTCCTCTGGCTTTCAGGCTGCCCGGCCCGCTGGTTGGTAGTATTATGCCGAGTGAAATTCACTTGTGAGAAGCATGTCTCAGGCAACGATGTCACGTGTCTGATACACAAACAAGCTAGACTTAAAGGCATCTGCAGAGCTTGAAATTTCATAGTAAGTTGTGTTAGGCTGGCACCATGGTTATATATATGATCACTTTGAGGTTCTCTTTGTTGCTAAAGATTAGAAACAAAGAAACATGTAGCAATCAATCATGTGTCACTAGTAGAGATATCTCTGTACATGACAGGAAATGGTTCAACCTATTGCAGATTCTAGCAAACTTTTTGGGACAGACACGAGATTGAAGCATATTGATTGGATAAGCCTTGGTCTATTGTTTAAGCCACATAGTACATATTACTACAACACACGCAGAATCACAAGTCATTCAAGCATGTCCACATAATAGTTGAAGCAAATATAAGAAAAAAGCAAAGATAAGAATCACCCCCATATCACCACATAATGCATGGCAACGAACCGAACCATCCACAGATCACAAGAAAATGCATGGTAACGAACCAAAACATCCGCAGATCACAAGAAAATGCATGGCAATGAACCCTACCTTCAACCCACAATTTCTATAGCAAATTGCAGTACAGTAAATCGAGAATACCATGAATCAACTGCTTTGTTCACAGTGAACAATCAATCGGACACATAGTAAAACATGTCTAAGAACAAACCAACAAAGAGTTGTAATGAAATATACATAGCAATGGATGCCTCACCGATAGTGCCAAGTTTACACCACAGCACGAGGAAGACTTGCTACTATAGTTGCTTTAAACACGTATACACCAGTTCATGTGTTTTAAAACCTTCTCATTGTTCTAAAGATAGATGCAAACATCCAAAACTCTGCTTAGTCATCTGTAGAGGAATCGCTATCATCACTGCTTGAAACATCATCGGTAGGGAGGGCGCTGTCAAGGTCAAAAGGGTCACTACAGGAAACATCAATTCCCCAGCGGAAATTCCAAGGAGTAGGGCCATATAGGAAATTGGTGCGGATCTGCTTCATCTTTTTACTGGCCCATTTCACAGTAAGAAACGGTCTCATCCTGGCTTCAAGAGAACTTTCTGAGCACATACAGAATGATTCACGACATGGCACAAGCACCAGTCCCTCCAGCATCCCTGCTCTCTCTCCGATGAACTTGACGAATGCATGCTCATTTTTGCTTCCCTTAAACTCATGAATCACCAACTTTTTTATGTGCTGGAGACATTCAACAGGGCAAGCCTCCTGCCAGAAGTTGAATTTGACTTTTCCCGTGGGCGTATCAACTTTCATAGACTGGAATTGATTGAAAGCATATATGGTTATGATATATAATTATAGCAAATAATTATGCGATCTAATGATGCAAAATTCCAGATAAAAACATGGAAATTTGACAAGCTTACTTTTATATGGAGTGTCTCGACGTTGGGAAAACACTTGAGGAAGGAAGGCACTGTCTTGAGTTCATTGCGGACCTCAAAATGCACCTCGAAAGCCAGGGTCTGGACGGTTGGGATGATGGTGCCGGGGGTCGGGCTCACCTTAGTGCTTGGCTGTAATGCAAATGTGAAGATGCAATGCACCAGATCAGAAATTAGGATCACATATCCATATCAAGACAAGTACATAACAGAGCAGAATGGAAATCGAGATCGACATCTATGTTGTTATACCTCGACGATGGTGTCACCAATCTGCAGTTGGTGCTGCCCCAGGTTACAGTATCCAAGCGAGCTCAGGTTGGGTGCGTTTCCAATTTTGATCCTCGAGAATTTGTTGCCCCCAGTGCGACAACGCCGTGCCATCCACAGAAGGAGCCTGTCCAGGCGAGGAGCATCTACCACACTGATGTCTCCCAAGGAAGACAAGCCCAGCTGCAAGCACCGCAGGCTGTGGCTCACCAGGCAGAGGCGTACATCGGTCTGGCTTGAGATGATGGTGAGAACCTCCAAGACAGGGCTCCTGTCGAGAAGGAATGCAAGGTCTTGATCCTTCATGGCAATCAAGGTGAGGAACAGCTCCTTGAGGTGGGGAAATCCCGCGCCGTCCGGAAGAGCGGCGGTGTTGGGGAACTTCCAGACGCCGATATGCAGGTGGGTGAGGGACGTGCAGCTGAAGAGCGTGGCGGGGAGAGGGAGGTTGAGCGGCCACGGGCGGTTGATGAAGACGAGTTCCTGGACGCCCTTATCGGCGATCGGCTGCATCCATTTCTTAACCTGCGCCTTGTACATGTCCAAGTAGCAGCAGGTGATCTGCACGCAGCGGAAGGGGCCCAGGTGCGTTTTGAGGATGGCGGACACCGCGTTGTTGAGGCCGAGCGTCTCCTGGAGGAGAGGCCGCCAGGTCGGGTCCTCTCTGCACCCCGGGAGGAGGCCGGCGTCGAGGAAGACGAGGGGCGCCGTGCGCCAGATGCGGCGCCAGCGCGAGGCCAGCGCGCCCGTGCGCACGGCGTCCTTGGCGACGAGGCGGGAGACGATGTTCCGCAGGATATGGTCGGGGAGGCTGCTGATGCGGTCGACACCGTCCGGTGGGGGTCGCGCGGCGGCGGCGGAGGCGAGGCGCGCGTCGGCGGCGGCGGCCGGCCTGGGGAGAGACTCGTACGCATACCTGAGCGCCGTACCCGCGTCCTCTTTCTGGTCGATGAAGTCCGGAACATATCTCATGCCCACGACGCGGAATTCGCTCAGATCCGCCATGCTCGCCGGCGGCGGCGTCGAGGATTCTGAGCGGCGGCGAGAGAGGACTTTTTTTTTTTTTTTTTTTGATAACGCGGCGAGAGAGGACTGAGGAGATTCCTTGTTGAATGTTGTTGCTGCTTAGGCTCACCGTTGTTGGGCCAAATGTCCGAACCAGGCCATTTGCTGTAGCCTCACGGGGGCATACACAAGTTTCATCGTGTGTATAAAGGCAAGAAAAAAGAGATCTAACCTCTTGCTTTGTTTCCTCCAAAATCAAACATAGGAATCATTTCCTATGAAAAGTATCATTTATTTTTCCTATCAGCCAAAGAGTCAAATAGGAAAATTTCCTTTACAATTCCTATCCTCCAAATTTACTTTGTTTTTCCTTCAATCGAAAGGGGGCCTAAACAAGGTAGCTTTTGGTTCAGTTTTGAAAAAACAACTACCCAATTTTAAAGAAATCAAGAACAGATAAAATGAGGATTTGAAGGGGAAATTAGTCATTAGCAACCCTAAAACTAGAAACTAGATTTAAGAAACCAAAGATCAAAACAATCCAACACAACTTTTTTTCCAACATACCTGACTGTATACGACATTTTTTATTATCTTTTGTTACATTTTTTATACGCATCCAGATTGAGTATTTTTTTTCTATGCATACAAAAGAAATTGAGTGATACTAATCAGATGACACACTAGAACCAAAAATTGGAGTAAATTTTGAACTGGCAACTTAAATTTCACTATCGTTAATCGTGTTAGTAAAACTTAGACCATTTTGTGGAATATAAAAACTTATCCCTTAGATCAACTCAGTATTTTTTTTAAAATGTAGAGTAGCATGTGGAACGATCTATGATCTGAGGTGTACCGTGTATGAAAATATTATGTATGACCCTAATACCAATTTGTGTTGTTGATTATTTAAGCAAATTCCTTCATTCTTTTCGGTCCATTCAAGCAGTCCCTCTCATACAAATGTCGGTCGGTTTGGTTGCTGGAATAAAATATGGGAATACATGAAGTCATCAGGATCATGAGAACACAAAGTAGTACCTCTACTTTCAAAATTGAGAAATACTTCGGTGAGCATAGGGACATGTGGTAGGGTGGGCACATGACACTATGCCCACAAAAGTCATTCTCTTCAAAATTGCACTTGATGTCTTGACCACAAAGAGGTTGCCTATGCTTTTTAGATTTTGTGGTAGATCGAAAGAGAGAATTCAATTCCAAACCGAGTCGAGTGAACGTTCAATGCTCAACTATGTGCTGTCAATCCATGTTTACATCTTTATGCTCAAGATTGGCCGTAGAATAGTTTTAATATACAAGCAACCTTTAATACGTTTCAACAGCTTGAGGCCAGTCTCATTCCACAATTTCATTTCACGAGTTACCAAGAGTGCCACGTCAGATTTTTTGCTTAGGTGTGTCATGAAACGTGCAATGAAACAACCTCTCTCAATGCACAATTTCATGATACAGTTTCATAGGCTACACAGAACATTAAATTGCTGCATAGTGTTGTGATCAAATGTGCCATACAATTTTTGTAGCCAACATGGTAATAGATAATTTTACTTCAAATATGAATAAAATTACATAGTTTAATGGGTTCTGAATTTGTGCCAAATATGCTCAATCAAGTCATTCTTAAGTTGTACATGAGTTGCGTGATCTCGAATATCTTGATTTTTTTCTAGCACTCTTTCGAATGGAGCATTTTGTTCGGGGGCAATTCCGGTTCTTGGACTACCAGAGCACTTGGAGATTCATTCAAATCTAGAATCTCTTCAATACCATCTGGCTTTTCATCTTCAACTATCATATTATCAAGGATGATGCAAGCTTTCATGATTTTCTCAAGTTGTCCTCGATCATATAGGCGAGCCGGTCGCTTCAAAATACAAAACCGACGTTGCAAGACACCGAATGCTCGCTCGATGTCCTTTCTCTTCCCTCCTTGATGCTCCGCAAATAACTTGTCTTTGTCGGTTATGGGTAAGGATATTGACTTCACAAATACAGCCCATTCAAGGTATATTTTATCCGCGAGGAAATAACCTGTGTTGTACTGATTCCCATTCACGTTATATTGTACCCGAGGCGCATGACCCTTTAGTGTTTTGATAAATAGAGTCGATTGTTGTAGAACATTGATATCATTATTGGCACCTGCCACACCAAAGAATGCATGCCAAATCCAAAGGTCGTGAGAAGCCACAGCTTCAAGAATCATCATTGGGCCTTTTGATCTCCCCTAGTGAACTGACCCTTCCATGCAGTCGGACATCTTTCCCATTGCCGGTGCATACAGTCAATGCTACCGAACATGCCGGGAAAGCCTCGGTTCTCATTTACTTTAAGCAAACGCTCAACATCCTCGACAGTAGGCTCCCTCAAATAGTAACCACCAAAAACAGCTATAACCCCCTCAACAAAATTTTTCATACACTCCATTGCAGTTGTCTCACCTATCTTCAAGTGTTCATCCAAATGATCTGCGGCACTACCATTAGCCAACCGACGAATAGCTGCTGTGCATTTTTGTGCTTGCTGATTAAGGGCATAGATCCTTGTAGTAAAATAATCAGACCACTGGCTCAAACCATTAACAATGCGTAGAAATAATGACTTCGACATACGAAATCTTCGACGGAAAATGTGGGCCGGATAAAGGGTATTCTCTGAGAAATAATCATTCACTAGAAGTTGATGATAAAACTCACATGGCCTTTTGATATACTTCCTTGGATTTAGTCGATGATCGGACGCCACATCTTGAAGACCTTCAATAGCATCCTTCACAAGTACTATTGCCTCAACAAGCAGATCATCTAATACTTCATCTTCGGCAACAAATTCATCTAATAGATCAAGTGGGTTAGGGTCAGGGTCACTGCTCGGTGGATCATCTTGATCAGATGACATTGTGGTCTGTGAGTTTACCGGACGACATTGTGGTTATATATACTAGGCAATAAAAAAAAGGAACCAAGTCACATGCACAAGCCTTCTCTCGTCTGGTTGCATTCACATGAGAAAAATTGCTGCATTCGCATGAGAAAAAACTGGTGCACACATGAGAAAAACTGGTGCATTCACATGAGAAAAACTGTTGCATTCACATGAGAAAAATAGTTGCATTCACATGAGAAAAATCTATTGCATTCATATGAGAAAAATTGCTGCATTCACATGAGAAAAAACTGGTGCATTCACATGAGAAAAACTGCTGCATTCACATGAGAAAAATAGTTGCATTAATCCAGCATAAAAACACCCAGCAGTAGCATTCATCAAGCATAAAACTGTTGCGCATATAAGTTATTTGAAGGTAACAGGAATAGAAATATTAACTAGCTTTAGTCTTCTCCAAGGTCATCGTCACCAAACAACTTTGCCTCCATCTTCTCCAACGCCTTCTCTCGTCTCGCAATTTGTGCTTCACTCATGTTTGTAGTATCATGTTTCAACAGTGAGTTATAAACTTCAAGCAACTTTGCCTCCTTTGCTTCTTTTGCAGCTTTCAGATTTGCCTTGGAGATTTCAAGTTGGGTTTGTGACACCTTCTCATGTTTCACTTTACGCTCATTTTGCATTTCAACTATCTTATTTAGATTCTCTCCAAGTAGCACAATACCATCCTTAATCTCTTCCTTCTTGCGCTTCCCCCTAAGTTGAGCCTTGGCTGCTTCTCTTCCAATAGGACGGGGTTGGTCTTTGTCATCTGTAATGTCAATGGTATCTCTCTTGTTCTTTTCCTTCTCCAGCCTCGAAACATAAGCACACCATTTGGGCTCATTCATGAGAGTTTTCCACCAGTGAATCAATGTGAAAGGCTTCGATGCTTGCTTGCATACATCTTTTGTGCCTCATCCATCAGTTGATCTTCGGAGTACCCACTTGTGTGCAATTTACTCACCGTGCTCCAAAACCCATTAAATTCATTGATGGTTGTCTTCGATCGTGACCAATATATCTTCAATTGGTTACTGTCCCTTGTTTCATTCTCCGGGGCTTTCTTGTTAAATTCTTCGATGATATGCTTCCAAAATGTCTCACCTTTCTTGTCACTTCCATGTAATGGATCATTAGAACAGTTTAGCCAAGCATTCACCTACAATATAAAATTATTTAGATTAATAACTTGTTCATCTAAGACATGGTAAAAAATAACTTTGCGACACGTAGTTGGATGTATAATGAGCGTAGAGGGAGTCTGTTTAGTTCAACTTGGAAAACTAGGTTGGATGCTTTTCTGGACCATGCCTTCTCATTGCCTGAAGCAGTCATAGACGGAACATCTAAAGGCCCATGTACTAGGTGCGATTGCCGCCATAAGCGTAAAAGGAATGAAATGGAGCAACATTTATGTCGTCATGGTTTCCAATTGGGATATCAGAGATGGACTAACCATGGGGAGGCTAACAATTCTGAACATGTGGAATATGAATCTGAAGATGGCTTAGATAGGATAGATGAAATGCTAGAGGATGCTATCGCTGCAGAAGGGGCCTTTGCTGGTGAGGAGCCAACACAAACTGCAAAACATTTACATAAGTTGCTAAAAGAAGTCGACCAGCCAATACATGAAAGGACCTCCCAATCTCGTTTATCCATTGTAGCACGACTTATGGCTATAAAAGTGCAATACAACTTGTCCGAAGCTAGTTATAATGAAATAATGAAACTTCTACATGAAACTGTTGGAGAAGAGAGTGCTAAAAATCTCCCTACCAAGTTTTATAGATCCAAGAAACTTGTGCATAGCCTGGGGATGCCATATGTAAAGATTGATGCTTACCCAAAAGGTTGCATGCTATATTACAAAGATAATGAAGATAAAATATTTTATACTATTTGTGGGGAATCTCGCCACGAGAAGCCAATAATGGGAAACAATCATAGGAAAGTACCAAAAAAGGTTCTGCGTTACCTCATAATTACTCTTAGGCTACAAAGATTGTACATGTCACAGAACACCTCCAAGCACATGACATACCATGCACAACCACGTGACAAGAATGTTATGGTACACCCTTCCGATGGAGAAGCTTGGACGGAATTTGACAAATCATTTCCAGATTTGCTGAAGAGGTTAGAAACATGTGTCTAGCTTTAGTAACGGATGGTTTTCAGCCTTTTAGTACTGTTGCAGCCCCGTACTCCTGTTGGCCCGTGTTTGTTGTCCCATTGAACTCCCCCTAAAATGTGCACAAAAAGGAATAACATTATCCTTGCACTTGTTATTCCTGGTCGCGAGAACCCGGGAAGAAATTCAATGCATACATGCAACCTCTAGTTGATGAGCTTCTGAATTTGTGGGAAGTTGGTGCTGTTACTTATGACTGTCATCGAAAGGAAAACTTTACTATGAAGGCTAGTGTCCTATGGACTATTCATGATTTTCCTGCTTATGGCTTAGTATCATGCTGGAGCACACATGGAAAACTAGCTTGCCCTATTTGTGGATCTGATATCAGTACATTTACATTGAAGAATGGACAAAAACCTTGTTGGTTTGATTGCCATAGGAGATTCCTTCCTATTGGGCATGCATTCCGTAGCAGTGTGAAATGTTTTCGTAAGAAAACAAAAATATTTGATCCTCCACCAAAGTACATGACAGGAGATGAGGTTTATGAACAACTTTGACGGATTTGGGAAGCAACACAACTGGACAGATATAAGTTGTCTATGGCAATTGCCATACTTTAGAAAGTTACTCCTACGTCATACCATCGATCTCATGCACAATGAGAAAAATGCTGCCGAGACAATTGTATGGACATCCTAGATATCCCAAACAAAACTAAGGATAATGTTAAAGCACGTCTTGACGTACCTCTAATTTGTGACCGTCCAAATCTACATTTGACTAAAACGTCCAATGGCACTTGGACAAAGCCGAGAGCAAGCTATTGTGTTAGTAAAGATGATAAACTGCTAATCCTGAATTGGTTCAAGCAACTTAAATTTCCAGATAAATTTGCTGCTAATTTATGTAAATCTGTGAACTTGGTCCAGCGAAACTTTGTTGGCCTAAAAAGCCATGACTACCACTTGATCATTGAGCGTCTCTTAACTGTTGCATTGCGAGGCTTCATCCATGAAAAAGAATGGAGGACTATATCAGAGTTATGCTTTTTTTATCGCCAACTATGTGCCAAAGAAATTGAATCAAAGAGAATGGTTGAACTTGAAAAGCAGATCCCAGTTTTGTTATGCAAACTTGAGAAAGTTTTTCCACCTAGATTTTTTAACCCAATGGAACATTTGATTGTGCATCTTCCATATGAGGCAAGGGTAGGTGGTCCTGTAGCATTTCGCTGGATGTACCAAGCTAAGAGGTACATGCACGACCTTCGCCTCAAGGTGCACAACAAGGCAAGAGTAGAGGGCTCGATTGTAGAGGCACATATTGTACAAGAGATTACAGATTTTTTTTCAGGATACTTTAGTGAGCATGTACGCACTGTTTGGAAAAGGGCTGATAGATACAACAACGGAGGAACACACGTACACAATGATGGCTGCACTTTAGATGTTTTTCAATATACAGGAACCCTTCATGGTAGGGGTGTGCCTGTAGACCTTTCACCACAAGAGTTGAATGCTGCACGGCTATACATATTGAACAATTGCTCTGCTGTAGACCGTTTTCGAGAGTAAGTGATGTAGTAAATATCAATTATTTTATTTTTCTTGCTACTGCATTTATGATTTGGAAAAATTATAGGGCATTTGAAGAACAAAAGACTGCAGAGAACCCCAACTTATCTATTGAGGACCTTGATAAATTGATGACAGAAGAATTTGTTGATTTGTTCAGAACAACTGTAAACAACTATGACCTTTAACCATATCTCTTCTAAATATATATATATATATATATATACACATATGCTCTCAAATATCTAATGCTGACAACAAAAATAAAATTTCTTTTTCTAGTGTAGAAATGATCCAACCGCAGATGAGGACTTGTGGAATTTAGCCAATGGCTGCAGATCTAGAGCTTTGTCATATAATTCATGTGACATCAATGGCTACCGATTTAGATGAGAGCGATATGAAAATTCTCGTGCAAGGTTAACAACAGTGAACACCGGGGTTTGTTTGACTTCATTCACCTCAGATGACCAGCAACTTGACTACTATGGTGTCATAGAGGACATTATAAAATTGTCTTTTAATGCTGGTAGAAGAATTGAAATGGTTCTCCTAAAGTGCCGTTGGTTTGATCCCATTAAAGGTCTTAGGTCTGATCCTAAGCTAGGTTTGGTAGAGGTAAATTCATTGTCAAGGCTTGCAAACTTTGATCCATTTGCTATGGCACACCAGGCTACACAAGTATACTACGTGCACTACCCATCACCGAGGCGTGATCTTTCTGGCTGGTGGGTTGTTTACAAGATACAACCTAGTACTGCATATGGTAGAAAATGCACATGAGCCGCATACTGCAGATGTATTTTTTCAAGAAGATGCCTTACATGGAAGCTTTTCCATTGACGCTGAAGGTTCATTTGATGATGCCATCGTGTGCCCAAATGAGTCAGATGATGTCCTAGATCCTAATGAAATTAAAATTATAGAAGAGAAAGGTAGTAATGAAGATCCAGTGGATGACGATTCAGATCCTGCACATAGTAGTGGAGATGAAGAAGAGGAATTTTTGAGCAAAATAATGATCATGAAGATACGGATGACGATGAGGACCACACACAAGATGATGAGATTGAATATGATTTTGATGACTACTGAATGCATTTTTATTTTTATTTTTTACAATCGTTCCTTCATTGTTTTTTATTGAATAGTGCATAAGACTATTGGTGATGATAATGCTGCTTTCACTTGTATTACATTTGATTCTGTTTTATTTTCTATTTATGATTTCCTCTTATCTCTGGAAACCAACCAGGTTGAATTGTTTATTCTATGGATTGCACAGGATGAATGACTCTTGAATCATAGAGCTACTTCGACATCCAAGTCAGGCAGATCAACATCTAACACTTCTGTAGGTAACAATGGACCAGCTCCATCAACTCAGCAGATTGAAGAGAAAAAGAAAAGAAGTGTGACTGAAAGTGGTCAATGACTTGCAGAGGAAGAAAGACCTACCATCACTCCGCAAGGAACGTAAGAAAATTATAGTTCAGAAAATTTAATTCAGCTTTGCAAACTTGTTATACTGGCTGACGTGATTTATAATAGCTCAGAAAATTTGATTCAGCTTTTTAAACTAGTTATACTCATTGACATAATTTATTATTGTTTAGAAAATTTGGTTCAGCTTTGCAAAGTTGTTATACCCACTGATATGATTTGTTTTCTATCTACTATTATAAAATTAGTGGCTGGAAAGTGACGCCCCTCAAGGGTTCTCGTGTACCCGCCACAGTGATGGGGGCTCTGGTTTGTGAGATGCACCCAGATGTTCTCCAAACTGACAATGGCCCAAGACCGGTGTTAATGTGGGATGATTTCAAGAAGACAACAACTCAAGGTGTTCCAGATGATCAGAGGGTCCTGTCAGAATTTTGGGTATATATTTTACATGGTCTTTGTTTCTACATTTTTTTCCTCTATCTTATTTGCATTTTCCTTTAGAGAACCAATTATGTGCTATGCTTGTGTAGTGGCGTTTCAAGTGTGCTGAAAGTAAAAGAGATGAGACGGATAGAGTTCTTGAGTTGAACTTTCGAAACAGAGTTAATCAGATGTTACATGAAGAGAAGAAAAAGCTATTGTGACGCTGTATGAAGACGACAAAGTTCCTACAGAAGAGTTGGATGAGGAGGGCAATTGTTGGCCAACTGAAGAAGCCCTTGTCTTCGCCAAGCCAGAAAAATTCACAAATGCTCAAGGCTGGAGGTTGTTGTGTGCACACTGGAGTACACCATAGTTTAGAAGGAGATCATTACTTGCCTAGAGAAATCGATTAGCCGGAGGTCCTGTTGTGTACCATCGCAGCGGCTCGAGAAGCCTGGCAGCTACACGCCAATTTTTGGTAATAAATTACTATTAGGTATATTTGGTACATAAAAAACAAATTATGATCTCATGGATTATTATCTGAATGTAGACAAACAAAACCGGTGTAGACCCTGGAGAAACTGGTGCTTGGCTGCACACACATCAATTGGAACCTGGCACAGATTCAAACCAGCTGTGTAGTACAGTTGCAACCGATAGATGGGTACCATATCTGAACACACAAAAATAGCCTAATATAAACATAATTGCTAATGTGTTATTGTCTTTGTTTGCTTCTTTCGCAAAAGACACAATATGGTGCTAGAATAGAGCAGAAGCATGGACCTGATTGGCAAGCTAATCATCCTCAGTTTGATGGTGCTGTAATTTATGACATGGGTAGGACACCACACGGGAGGCTAGAAATAGGTGATGAAGCGATTAAGGTCACTGAGAAAGAACAAATCAAAACAAGGACGAGACGTGCACACCCATAAGTTTCTGCTAGAGAGATGCAACTTGAAAGGGAAAATATGGGACTTAGAACAAAAAATAAAAGAATATGTTTACTGGAGCGTGCTATGCGGGTAATACATATTATGACAAAACTATTTATCATCTATATAAAATCATTTTACTAATCTAAAAAATTGGATAGGCAATGGCTGCAAAAGGAGAATATGACTTTGATGCTTTACTTGATGAAACTGCACCTGACTTGGTAAGTTTACTTCTCATGTTGTTTTCTTTAGGTCTGCATACCAATTTGGTTTCAGTGGAAGAAGATTTGCATGTTGAGTTTTCCAAAAGAGAACAAATTCTACATTATTTCCATTGCACCTGTATATACAAATTTTAGTAATTGACAATATTAGTTTGATGTTTTATCCATATTGGGCTGATGCTTATTACAAGAAGAAAGAAATAGATCAAATATTAGTACACTCACACCTATATCTTGTAATTATTTATACAAGTATACATTAATGCACCATTTCTGATTCTGTGAGAATAGGTTCAAAACATATAGTAAACATAACTTGTGCCTTGACAATACAGCTACAAACTGATTGGGTATTAACTTCTAAAATTTTTCCATAGGTTCCTTGCACAGTCAAAACAAGTGAGACATTTAACAGAATTGCACATGCAGAATAGTGTATTATATAATCCCAAAGCATTGTTTACATTGGCATTATTGTGTTCATGTAGGCAACTTCAGAATCTGATGTTGGTTTCTCGGGAAAGAATAAAACATGTGATCAGCAAGGAAGTAAACCGGTTAGTACTGAACTTGGGCCACCATTCATTCATGTCGAACTAGAAAAGGTAAATCAAGGCTGAAAGGCTCCCCCTAATGGTTCATGTCATTTTTGTAGGACAATGTTGACCATGGCTCTAATGATGGCGATGGTTACAATCATGTTGAAGAAGACAATGAAGGTTACCATGAAGGTGATGACCGATGGTGAAGGCTACAAGGACTATGGTGATGCTGAGGATGACTATGATGCTGAAGGTTACAAGGACTATGATGAAAATGGCTATGACTATGATGGTGAAGGCCACAAGGCTTATGGAAAATATAGAGGTCGTTTTGATGATGATGATGATTACTGGTGATGAGTATAGGTCATACATAAGTCTATGAGTATTTTCACTACAAGCACTACAAAACTATGTCCGATCGCTTATTTTCCTTTTGGATTGCAATTTTGTAATATGGAGTATTTTGATTATTGCTGATAAAACACTTGTGTGGTTGCCTTACTATTATGGTCTACATATAATATTTGAGTGGCTTGTATTTCCAAAATGGTGCATTTGAAATAAAAAATACTGTAATATACAAATATGTGATAGTTTAAGAAAACCGTTGGAAAGTGAAATGACCGAGAGTGCTAAATAGCCGATAGTTAATGAAATACCGTCAGAAATACATATACTGAGAGTTTACAAAACGGTCGGGAAATAAAACAGCCTACGAGTGTTAAATAACCGAGGGTTAATTAAATACCATCAGGATTACTTACTCCGAAGGGTTACAAAACCGTCGACAAATGACAAAACACTTGGCAATAGGTAGAGCACTACCGACCGCTAACAGTCGGGATACCACCGTCGGAAATGATACCGCCGAGGGTACCCTTGGGAAATAGGAGAATCCCCGACAAAAGAGTCCGCGACGGGGTATTCCCGACAGTTTACTCTCGGCGATTTGATTTCCCAAGAGTTTATATTAATTGCCGAGGGTATTCAAACTGTCGGCCTTAGTTGTATATCTAGTAGTGCAACCCGTATCACCAGATAATACATGGCAACAAACCTACTTTCTTCAATGAACAATATAATAAATTTGTAGTATAGCAAAATCAGAACACCATGCAACAGTAACTTTGTAAACATCAATCAAGCACACAATAAATATGTTGAGGAGAAAACCAACATCCCAACAAAGAGTGCAAATGGCAAATTATGTGAACTTTGGTTTTCAGCAGCATTTCAGGTGCAATGGTAAACTATGTGTTCCCAATCCATGTTTACAAGTCCAAGCTCCAGACCTTCGAAAAAAAAAAGTCCAAGCTCCAGATCAGTCGTTTAATAATTTTGGTATGCTTTACTACTTTTCACCGGCCTGCTAGTAGTTTCTTATCTTTGTCCACACTGCTGATTGCTCAGCGAGTCAACATGTCAAACTGGATACATGCACACAGAGCACAAAGTTGACCATGTCTAAAGAATGGAGTTGAAACAAAAATAACGGTTGATAGGAACAGCCCATATCATCACCGATAAGATCTATCCAACACTGATAGGATACGTGTCAGATATGGATACAGCATTTTCTCAAACAACTTGATATGTGGATATATTCTTTTAAAAAATCAAATAATACAATGCATAGAGACTTCCTTGCTCTTGATCTGCAGCAGGTGAGCTTCAACTCCCGAGTATTTGCATTCTCAGTTGCAGAATTAAAAGCAGAATCATCACTACTCGTGGTTGGGTGGCTGTCTATGGGAAATCAAAATGAATTCGTCACTCAGAAGTCAGAGGGTAGGGAAAGAAGATGGAAACATATCCGTGTTTTGTAGAATAAGATAATAACATGGCAACAAACCTACCTTCCATGCTCAATATAAAAAATTCGCAGTACAACAAAATCAGAACCTTTGCAAATAATGGAAAAATCAATCAAGAACACAATGAATATAATTGAAGAGCAAATCAACATACTAACAAAGAGTTCAAAATCTTCTCAATGTTCCAGAGATAGATGCAAACATTCGTAACTAGTTGCTTAGTCAATAGTCACTTGTAGTCAGATGCTACCTCAGACACGGCTGTCAAGGTCAAAAGGATCCGTACGTGAATGATCAACTCCGATGCGGAAACTCCAAGGAGTAGGAGTAGATGGACGCCTGAATGTGATCTTGATGAGTTTACCGCCCCATTTCACAGCACGAAACAGCTTCATTATTCTGGTATCAACAGTAGTTTTGGAACACTTGTAGAAAGATTCGGGGCATAGCATAATCACCACCTTATTATCCAGCATTGGTGCTCTCTCTACAATGAACTTGATGAATGCATGCTCATTTTTGTTCCCCTTAAACTCATGAATCACCAGAGTCTTGACATGCTGGACACATTCAACAGGGCAAGCCTCCAGCCAGAAGTTTAATTTGACTTTTCCCGTGGGTTTATCTACTTTCATAGACTGGAAAATAAATCACAGTGGATATGGTTATGAAATCTTTGCAGCCAAGAATTATCCGATCGTGCTCGTAAGCTAGGGTGCCAATGGTGCGAAATGCCATATGAAACAAGGAAGTTTAACATGCTTACTTTTATGTGGAGTATCTCGACGTTAGGAAAACACTTGAAGAAGGAGGGGACTATCTTGACTTCATTGCGGACCTCGAAACGCACCTCCAAAGCCAGGATCTGGATGCTCGGGATGACGGTGCTCGGGCTCACATTAGTGCCAGAATGCAATGATTATGTAATGCACTGAATCAGAAATTACAAATTACGATCGCATATCCATATCACCACAAGTATTGAACAGAGCTAGCAGAACTAAAGATTGACATTTATGTTGTTACCTGGATGACCGTGTCGCTAATCTGCAGTTCGTGTTGCCCCCGGGTGCCAGTATCCAAGCATTCTCAAATTGGGTGCGTTGCCAATCCTGATCCTCGAGAACTTGTTGTGGACAGGCGACAGCCCTGTGTCATCCACAGAAGGAACCTCTCCAGACGAGGAGCATCCGCCACAACGATGTCACCCAAGGAAGACAAGCCCAGCTGCAAGCACCGCAGGTTGTGGCTGGTCAAGCAGAGGTGCACGTCTTTCTGGCTTGAGATGATCGTGAGAACCTCCAAAACAGGGCACCTGTCGAGAAGGAAGGCAAGATCTTGATCCTTCATGACAATCAAGGTAAGGAACAGCTCCTTGAGGTGGGGAAATCCTGCGGCTTCCGGGATAGCGGCAGTGTCCGGGAACTTCCAGGCGCCGATGTGCAGGCTGGTGAGTGAGGTGCAGCTGAATATCATGGCGGGGAGAGGGACGTTGAGCGGCCACGGGCGATTGGTGAAGGCCAGTTCCTGAACGCTCTTGTTGGCGACCTGCTGCATCCACTTCCTCATCTTCCCCTGGTCGTGTCGAGGTAGCAGCAGGTGATGTGGACGCAGTGGAAGGGGGCCCCGGTGCGTCTTGAGGATGTTGGAAACCGCATTGGTGATGCCAAGCGTGTCGTCGTAGGGCGGACGCCAGGTCGGGTTCACTGTGCACCCCGGGAGGAGGTCGGCGTCGAGGAAGACAAGGCGCGTCGTGCGCCAGAGGCCGCGCCAGCGGGAGGCGAGAGCGCCCGTGCGCATGTCGTCCTTGGCGGGGAGGCCGGAGATGATGTTGCGCAGGATCCGATAGAGGAGGCTGCTAATGCGGTCGACGCCGTCGTCCGGGACGGCGGCGGCGGCGACGACGAGGGCGCGTCGGTGGTGACGGGCGGCTTGGGGTGGGACGCGTACGCGTGCTTGAGCACCACACTCACATTCTCATTTTCGTCGACGAATTCATCAAAAGATCGTATACTGTGGACGCTCCATCTGCTCCGATCCATGCTCGTAGGCGGCGACGAGGATTCTGAGCAGCTGCGAGTGAAGAAGACAAGGGACGGCGACTGTGAAGCTAGTGAGGATCTAGGTTTCACCGTTGTTGGGCCAAATGTCCAGGCCAGGTCGTTTCTTGTCGGGCTAATTTTGTGTTAACATCCTATCAGTTTAGTATGGGCCTGAGAACAACATCGTGCAGACATTTGGCCCAGCTCATTTCTGCTAAGGCTAAGAAAACACAAGGCCGCAGCCTACGCCACACTCCACTGGAAGTCTGGAAGTCTGGAACCACTCTCACTCCACCACCCCTGAAATCCCCGCCGCTCCATCGGCGCACTGCCGGCGAGGCGGCGGCCATGGACTTCCTTGAGAGCATGAACAGCAAGCAGAAGGAGCTCGCTGGCGGGGACCTCTCGCAGGTGGTGGGTTTCGGTATGAGCACGACTCTCCAGTTTGCGTACAACGCCATCCCCAACCCCAACCCGCCCGTCTCAAGGAACTGCAAGATGATTCATTTGTTTGTGTATTCGACTATTCCTGTCAGACGTCATCTTGATTCCTGTTGCCTTGTGTATTTGTATCAATGTAACAATATGTACTTGAACTGCAGACAGATACCAAGGTGAGCCGAAGCACCATCATCCCCAGTGTCCGGGACTTGTCTTTGGAGGTGCATTTTGAAGTCCGCAATGAAATCAAGACGGTGCCTAGCTTGTGATCTGGTTTGCAGTCTCTGAATACTGATAAACCCACTGGCAAGATCAATCTCAAGTTCTGGCAGGAGGCTGGCCGCATCGAATGTGTTGAGCAGCATGTGAAGAAGTTTGTTCTCAACGAGTTTCGGGGAAAGAAAAGCGAGGTAGCGTTCCTCCAGTTCATTGCTGAGTCAGCAAAGGTCCTTGAGCTGATGGTTGTTATGGTGGCCTCTACATGTTTCTCTTCGGCCGATGATGTGAATGCCAAGCTGAAGCCTCTTACTACTGCTCAATGGGCCAGTAAAGAATGTAAGCTGATCGTCGTCAAGTGTCCATTCTCTGATGGGGCAGCTGCTCCTTGGAATTTTGGGCTGAACTCTGATTATCCAGAGAGAGACCCTTTCGACCTTCTGACTGTCGACACTGAACTCATCAGAGGTGCCTCTGTGATTCATTGCCGCAAGAATCTCTGAGCTAGCAACCTTCTAAATGCAAGCTAAGCATTGTTTTTCATTGGATGCGTCAGCATTCTAAACTTTGAACATTGGAAACATTTTTTTACCTGCATTGTTTCTTCTGCAAAAGTCTATTTTTGCCTTAATTTGCTAGAGTGCAATTGCTATTTTCATTTCCTCTGAGGTCTGTTTTAGCAAGAAGTGGCCCTGCTGAATTTATCCTTGGATGCTTTGGGAGTTATGGACAGAGAAATTTAAATGATAATATTTGTGTCATGACATACTGATTTTGTCTGCATTTGTTTTTTTGGGAATGCATTCATCATATGATTGTTGTTCCATATTCATCATAATTTATTGTTTCCAGATTTTACATCCTGGATTCTGATTGACTGTTGACATTAACTTGTTTAGTTTGTGAAGTGCGATTGATTAATTTGACAAGAATTATGCTGTTCCATCTTTATATGTTTTTGAACGAACAACATATAACATATCGACATGCATATGCTTGATTAGTGGCTAGGACAAGTACTTTTAACATGGAATATATATTTAGCTTCCTCGCCTCAGTTTCTGTTAAGCTAGCAGCATTTGCCGTAGCATGACTTTTATTTTTAGGAAAAAAAGGCATGGCTGATTATCTTAGGGATAAGTATGTGTGCCATAGTTACAAGCTTACAATATCAACTGAAAATATCACAGCTGCTGAGGTCCTAGAAGTAATTGTAAAGTCACAAATTTCTAAGGTTACGATTGTAGAGCAAATAATTATGGCATACCTTTTTTTGAAACAATTATGGCATACCTAACCAATAATATCACCATTCGAATAAATCAAAAACATAAAGTTCAAAAAGCCATACTGTGTACTCCTCCTTTTCTTTATTGTTGTCGTTTCAGACAAGGACAATAACCTAAAAATGAACTAACTAAACATGCCTGAACCACATGAATAAAGGAACGGAGGAGTATAAGGTAATACTCTAGAGCTGCATCTTTCAAAACTATTCCTAGACTTTGCCTGCAAAAATAAAAGAAGAAATGCAACTTTCTGCTTTCCTGCAAACAGATCATAAATATGTTATAAATTTCCAATATAAGCTTCGAGAACAGGACAAAAGTTGGTATAGTGTATGTCAGTGTGCCTTCTGCTGCAAAAGGAATACAATTTAGGCCAAGAAAAAAAGCGGCATTACGCGGACGCCTGGGCGCGTCTAGGCGCTGAGCTGCGGCATCCCGCGTCGCTCGGGCTGTACGCGCACGTTACGCGGACGTAACGCTCGGCGGCAGTAAGCGGGCGTGCAAGCGGGCGGACGCGGTTGAGGCGGGGAAATGCGGGCGCTGGGGCGGCGCTAGGCGCAGAGGGTCGATTGGCAGGAGATCGATGGACCTAGGCGGCAACTCGATGGACCTGGGCGGCGGGAGCTCGATTCACCTTGGCGGGATGACGATTCACTCCGGCGGGTAGATAAAAGGCATGCGCTAGGGTTAGACGGAAACTTACCCGGAGCTGGAGACGCCGCTGCCCGAGCTGGAGCCGCTGCCGCCGCAGCTGCCTAAGCTCGAGCCGCCGCCGCCGCCGCCTAAGCTCGAGCCGTCGACGCCGTCGCTGCTCGAGCACGAGCCGCCGCCGCCGCCCGAGCTCGAGCCGTCGACGCCGCCACTGCTTGGGCTCGTCGCTGCCTGAGCTCCAGCGACCGTCGCCGCCATCGCTTGGGCTCGCCGCTGCTCGAGCTCGAGCGACCGTCGCCGCCATCTATTCCCCTGCTTCTCCGCCGGTTTTGAGGTCAAGCTCTTCCAATCTCCTGCTCCTCTTCGCTTCTGGTCGTCTCACGGTCACGGGTGAGGCCCTCTGTCCTCTTTCTCTCGGCCTTACATATAATATTCACGAGCACCTAGGCTGGCAATGCATGGTTTATTGGCCTCTTGTGTGCAGTGCTTACTTTTGTTTGATTCTACATGTCGATTGCAGTATAATATTTGTTGCTTAGTGCTCGTGGCTTGTGTCGAGTCTTAAACTCGGCACTAGTACTACCCGGTCCCTCACGAGCGTGGAATTCGATGGTGCAACACACGGAACACACAGGAACACGCGATTTTAGACAGGTTCGGGCCCCTCGAATCGAGAGTAATACCCTACGTCCTGTATGTTATGTATTGCCTTTAGCGATTTGCTAATTGCGAGATCTCGGAGAGTTTTCGGGGGGGTCCCCGCTCCGCCTTATATATCCGAAGGAGCTGGGGTTACATGCGAGTCCTAATCGATTACATGAATTATATACATGGAGTTCTATTTCTAACTTTCTTTATTGATTCAGAGTCCTAATCGGACTACGAATTGCTCAATAACTTGCTCCTCAAGTCATTGTATACCGGTCTTAATGTCCGCCTTGCTTCCATACCGGTATTCAAGATCTTCGTTATCCCGGACCGGTCAAGGACCAGTCTGTTGCCTATCACCATCATCTTTATCTTCCTTGATTTGTCACCATATTTCTGCGTATCCATTCCTTCATCATCTCGTATACCCATAAGGCAAGTATATGACAGCAGCCCCCGAGTAATTTTTTATTTAACCTTGAATAAAACTAACCAGTCTTCTACATGTTAGTCTTTATTCATGGTAAAATTAAAAAGAACTCCAATCTGCTGCACTTGTTCTTCTTTCTTCACAAGTGCTTTAAAAGAAGCCCGAAAAAATTATTGTTTTTCACCTTTCATACCACCTAATTAGGTAATCATAGCTTATTCTTCTCATGGTGCGCCGAATAGGCGCACTCCAATTGGGTATAGCCCCGACTCTTGGATTATTTGAACTTCTAATATCTTGATGAAGTGTGTGTCGGTTTCCGATGGTATTCAATTGCTTGAAGACATATACAAAGGGATTTGTGGAAACCATGCCTCTTTGAAGACATTGGTTGGGAAGATATTCGGACAGGGGTTTTATTGGCCTACAGCGACGGATGATGCGCATAGAGTGGTTAAGAATTGTCAAGGATGCCGGTTTTTGCAAAACAACCTCATGCTCCGGCTCAGAAGTTGCAATTAATTCCAATGACTTGGCCTTTCTCTACTTGGGGGCTGGATATAGTGGGACCTTTTAAGCGGGCACCGGGAGGATTCACGCATATTTTTGTGGCAGTAGACAAGTTTTCCAAGTGGATCGAGGTCTGAAGCAGTTACTAGTACAACTACGGCCCGCGCAATTAAGTTTTTGCAGAATATTTTTGTACGTTTTGGGGTTCCATACAGTATTATTACTGATAATGGGCCTCAATTCACTTCAGAGTTTTTCAAAGATTATGCTGAGAGCTTAGGGATCAAGGTGCAATATGCGTCGGTGGCACATCCGCAGAGCAATGGACAAGTGGAACGAGCTAATGGAATGATTTTGACCGGTCTTAAACCGAGAATTTTTGATCGATTGAAGCCTTATGCGGGAAAATGGGTTAAGGAATTGCCCTGGGTGCTCTGGGGTTTGCGCACTAATGTTAGCGAGCTACGGAACAATGTCCTTTTCTTCGGTATATGGATCTGAAGCCATATTACCTACTGAAGTGAATATGGTGTCAGCTCGGGTTCGAGTATTACGATGAAGAAAAATATGATGATCAACGTCAGGTTGAACTGATTGCTGCGGAAGAATTGAGAGATCGAGCTCCGATTCAAGCCGCCAAATATCAACAAGGATTGCGTCGCTATCATGATCGTAATGTTCGCACGCGGGAATTCCAAATAGGAGATTTGGTTTTGCGGAAGATTCGAGTCTAACAAGAACAGGCATAAGTTGTCACCGGTCCGGGAAGGACCCTTTTTGGTTAAATCGGTTTCCAGACCGGGGCTTATAGGCTTATGACCTTAGAGGAGGAAGTGATTCTAAATTCCTGGAACATTGATCAGCTTCGCTGATTTTATATTTAAGAGTATTTATTGTAAAGTTTTTCATATTATAATAAAGTAATTTTATCTACTGATGATGTTTGTTTTTTATGTCTCCATATTTTAATCTTGAATTAAATTATTGAGACAGGGGCTGTTATGATAAGAGCGATCTGTGATAATTTGCTATTCTGCTAAGTCAAGAGCAATCTGTGTTAAGGACAGTATGTGAAATCTTGAAATCCTACAAACTAGCTTTTTGCTTATGTTACATGATCTTGTTAAAGTTAGCTATAATTATGAATTGTGATCTGTGCTGATTAAGAGCCAGAATTGGGTCATAATTATTCAGTTGAAATAACCATCATGTCTTAAGTAAATAAGTTAGCAAGTATGATGGTGAAACCAGTATTCATATAGAAAAGCAAAGTAACCGGTACTTCAAATAATATAAATGACTTGATGTTCAAAGATGTATGATTACAAAAGCAGGGAGGGGACCTGTTACAAGAGTCGGCTTTTGGTAGTACCTCCGGATGATCTGCCCTGCTAAATGTAATGGGGACCTCGGACCACCGAAGATATTCAGGAGTTGCGGGGGCAACAGCATTAACCTCCCGAACGCCAATTTCTGCTTCCGCTTCGACTCATATGCGTCCGGGCCTCCATAGATCATGTTCACCTCTCGGGCTGGTTCCTGAAAGCCTTCGTCATCCTCATTGCCTTCACGAACTTTATCCTTGCCCTTGTCCTCCTTCCGATTCCCGTAGGCGGACCGGGGTGCGACCTTTAAGGCAAATTGAGCAAATGGCCTTAACAGGAAGCACTCCTTAGCTTTATGATTTCCATTATGAATCATACAAGGGCCATCCAGAAGTGTTTCAAACGACAATCGTTCTCTTGGACCTCTCTTAGGAGGTGCCGGCCGATCTCCTCCATGAGACCGGTCGACAGCTGCAACAAGGTGATCAGCCTTGCGCTTCTTATCGTTCCTGGATCCGGACTGGTTGCCTTGGTCATGCTTCGGTTCCTTCCCTTTGTTCCTGCGCAAATTGACTACATTCGATTCTCCAGCAGCGTAACATCTGCTATCTTGAAGCACTCGACGCCGTCATGGTGAGGTTTCGATTTCGTCTCCCAATCTTGTGAACCAATGCTTCACTTCGGACGCCAGCTTGAAATACAGCAATCACTTGCTGATTAGGAACATTGGGGATTAAGGCCTTCTTATTGCAGAATCGCTCTGATGAAATCGGTGAGGGTCTCGTCGGGCTTCGCTTCAGCCTATTGAGGTCGAAGTAATTCCCTGGCTTCTCACAAGTCGCCCGGAAGTTTTCTACGAACTTTTTGGTGAGGTCTCCCCACGAAGAAATGGATTTCTCGGGCAGGGATTGCAACCATAAGCGTCCAGCCTGCTCCATGCACATCGGTAGATAATTAGCTAGCACGAACGTGTCTCCTCCTCGCTGACCGAATAGCCGTGGTGTACATACGGAGCCATTCGGCCGGAGGTGCTTTGCCATCATACTTGTCAATGGCCCCAGCCTTAAATCCCCTGGGGTATTTGCAGATGCGTAAATCTCGCGTGAAAGCAGGGATTACGGAGTATTCATCATCTTCCGGACCGGTCCGGATCGGTGACGGAGATCGACGACTAGGACGATGCCGATAATTACGATCCCTGTCATCGTCGGAATAGTCGTAATAACGGTCATCCTGGTATCTATCTCCCAAGCCGCCCTGTCCATCGTTATTCACCGGCTCCGCGTGCCGTGAAGGAGGCGGAGGTGGAGGTGCCGCTTGACGATCATTGTTTGCTGGTTCTTCACGTTGCGATGGAGGCGGAGGTGCAGCTTGACGATCATTGTCCGTGCGCCGGGGTTCAACATCTATGTCCCGGTTGTCTCGCCCTCTTCGGTCTCTAGTGTCGCGGCGACCATCCCTTCCGGGTCGTTCATCTCGATAAGCATGCCTACTACCATGCCCTTGATGATTGTTGCGCGGATAATTTGCATTGGTGGGCGGCGCTGAAGCTGCCGGCCCGTGACGCGGAGAATTGTTCAAACGCGAGCGGGGTGGGGC
Source organism: Chloris gayana (assembly GCA_031894775.1). NCBI lineage: Eukaryota > Viridiplantae > Streptophyta > Magnoliopsida > Poales > Poaceae > Chloris > Chloris gayana. Next base: position 26,473 of record JAUNZO010004276.1, on the reverse strand, counting down.
AAGATCCCAAGGACAATCATCGACATGACCGGTCCGTCGTCTCTCATCTTCTTCATGTCTTGTTCGCTCCTCCGCTCTTTCGCATGACGATCAATCAGCACGTTCCGAGCATCACGGTTCCCGTTGAGCGGTATACGCAAATCTTGGTTGGGAGCTCGTTCATGTGCATCTGCAATCGGAGTATGCCGGGGTCCAAGCCTTCCTCCGGAAGAAGCTCCGTCGGACCGGGCCCTTGTCGGTCGTTCCGAATGGGAACGCGAGCGACTAGAAGATTCCGGTCGATCATGGACGAGCTGGTTTGTTTGCAGAGCCGCCGCGTCAACCAAATTCAGCGCACGCCGCAATCCCGGCGTAGCATTGAGGACTTCTTCCGGTATTGTTTCAAGAATTTGCTTGACTCCTACAATATTGTGGACCGGCGATGTGAAGATCCGAGCGTCATTCATCTCTACTTCTATGGAACTTAAATCCAAAGCTCGCTAGAAGATCGATGGCGTCTCCCGCCGCGACATCCCCGTCGGTTGTTGTATCCTGGAGATTCGTCCGGGTCTCCGGACCGGTCCAGTAGCGGGCCCGTGGCTGGGGAGCGGTCGCAGGGCGCTTCCTCCAGCCAGAGCAGCAGCACTTGCGCGCGGATCCGCGGCTGAAGGTGGCGGAGGTTGTTCATCTCTATTTGCTTCTTCCGCTTCACGACGACTGCGTTCAGCTTCAACTCTCGCCATCCTTGCTTCTTCTTCGGCAGCTTCCTCGAAGCGAGTTGTTGGATAACTGGTCCTGTCATGAATACTTGGAAGAAGACTGGAGCGTCTTCCTCGGAATCAATATCCAGCTCGGGAAAACAGCTTTCGCCGCAGCCCGGGCACCGTTCGAGGCATAAGCGTAGGGAGTCCGATGTTTCGCGCTAAAGCTGCGTCGGACCCGCTAAGTCCTGAATTAGAGGTGTCAACCGTGGCAGGTGATCGCGCTTTAGAAGCAGCGGCCTGGCAACGAGTCGGATTCATCAAAGACAATTTCCCGTCCGAGTCGGCTTCAAAGTCGAGGGACCCGAAGCGAATCTTGAAGCCGGCCTCGAAGTCGACGACAAACGAAGTGGCCATTGAACTCGCTAGGAACTCGCCGGGACCCCTACCGGCGCGCCAAATGTCGAGTCTTAAACTCGGCACTAGTACTATCCGGTCCCTCACGAGCGTGGAATTCGATGGTGCAACATACGAACACACAGGAACACGCAATTTTAGACAGGTTCGGGCCCCTCGAATCGAGAGTAATACCCTATGTCCTGTATGTTATGTATTGCCTTTAGCGATTTGCTAATTGCGAGATCTCGGAGAGTTTTCGGGGGGTCCCCGCTCCGCCTTATATATCCGAAGGAGCTGGGGTTACATGCGAGTCCTAATCGATTACATGAATTATATACATGGAGTTCTATTTCTAACTTTCTTTATTGATTCGAGTCCTAATCGGACTACGAATTGCTCAATGACTTGCTCCTCAAGTCATTGTATACCGGTCTTAATGTCCGCCTTGCTTCCATACCGGTATTCGGGATCTTCTGTTATCCTGGACCGGTCAAGGACCAGTCTGTTGCCTATCACCATCATCTTTATCTTCCTTGATTTGTCACCATATTTCTGCGTATCCATTCCTTCATCATCTGTATACCCATAAGGCAAGTATACGACAGCTTGGATAGTGTACAAGTATGATAGATTAATCGATTAGTTCCATGCTGTCCCCTGCTTTGTGAAGTGCTTGTGCTTGTACTATTGATTAGTTTAACATGGCTGTTGCTCATGCATATTCTGTAGGATGGCAACTAGTGATTAGTTTAATATCTTGCTTCTCTTAGTAGGTTAATTGATTAATGCCCTGCTTTGTAGGATGGCAACCGAGTGAGTCGGGTGGCACTGCCGTTACAGGAGCTCAAGCAGTGGCACCATCACCAGAGGAGGAAGTCATTTTGAAAAGAAGGTCAGATGATGTAGGATGAGATTATGGGATCATGGCAGATCCACCGTACAATAAGGAGAAGATCAAGTGCTTACTTTGTGGTCATGTGAGTACAGAAGGGATTTATCGTTTGAAGCAACATGTAGCACATGTTGGGGGTCAAGTTGCTAAGTGTAAGTCAGCATCACAAGAAGATAAAGACAGGTGTAAGAAATCACTTGAAGATGCATCGAAGAAGAAGAGGGATAAGATTGTACGTGATCTAAATTTGAGAGAAGAAGTTAATGTTTCTCGAGTTGGTGGAGAGGCAGAGGATGAAGTGACTTGTGTTGGAAGCTCGGAGCCTCACAAATTAGGCCCAATTGATAAGTGGACAAGGTCAATTGATCCTAAAGCCACACAAGGTGAAGCTTTGAAGCAGCAAGAGATCAGCCAAGAACTTTGGAAGCAAAGGACTCACGAGGTGCAACAATATGTTACAAGATGGATGTATACACATGGTAATTACTTGCTGTTTTCAGTTTATTGTTCTGTTTTTAGTTTTCAATGTGATATTATATTACTTGCTGTTGACTAACAGAGAACTATGTATTCTTTGTCAGCCATAGCATTCAATGCTATAAACAATGATGAGTTCATGCAGATGTGTGAAGCAATTGGTCTGGTTGGCACTGGCTTTGAGCCACCTTCTCAAGACCATCTAAGGGGAAAACTCTTGACTGGGGAATTTGAAAGAACAAAGAGGAAGACATGGATGAAGATTGAGGTTGTTGAAACCTTAGGAAGTGCATGTGTTGTTTTATCTATTCTGCTTTTCAGTTTGTAATGGACTTATGAGTGCATCACTAGTGTATCTTACTATCTTTCAATTCTGAACTTAGCAACTACTTAATTATTATTTTCCATACAACATGGGATGTGTGCTCATTATGTGCTTAGCTGACTATTGATTTTCTTCCCTACTCAAAAGATGTCAAAATGCTATGCCTACTGCCTACGAGAACAATCAGATAAGTTCTGATTATATTTGTGTTAATATTCATCCCGTATATTATTCAATTTTCAATGAGTGATGAGTCTGATTTTTTTCATCTTTATTACTCTCAAGAACAAGAAGTTCAGAACATCAACCCAACTTGCCAAGAATTGGACAAAAATGAGCCTTGCAATATAAACAAGGTATGTATATACTTATGTATTTTTACAATTTTTTGAAATCAGCCTGCTACAGTACAAAACGTCTAGAAACGCTTAATCCCGCTTAAGCTCTAGGCGGAGGGCTACTGCTCGCTTAGCGCTTAATTTTTTGTGGAATTTAGGTCATAATGATTGTTTTAGATGTTATAATAATCTAAAGAATTACTCCTGCCATATTGAATGTGTGTGCTTAGGCACATAGCATTCCAAGTTTTCCCCTTCAGATGACATGTTGAATGTGCTAATCGAAGGGTCAGAGGGTAACTTTCTTGAAATTGTCCTTAGTACCTTTATAGTACAGGATGAGTGTGCAAATACTCAAAGAGCCAGAGGGTAACTTTCTTTCAATTGTTCCAAGTATTCATGTGCAAGGATATGCTGATGCTACTAGTAGCAAGCATAAAGCTATTATGGGTGTGTTTGGTACCCCACATATGGTTGGGCCTGGCTGGGGGTAGATGCAGGCCCGATGGATTGTGTTGCATTTGTTGGTGCAAGGAGCAGTGATTGGTAGCATGCATGAGTGAAGAGTACGGTTACCTTGGCCTAGTTTGGTGAGGTTACCACGTATTTTTCCAATTTTCCTTGAGGCTCCTTTTAGCAACAAAATTTTTGTTCTTGTTTGTATCACAATTTCGATCCTCGTTGAGGTTCTTTTCAGCATGTGGACTTTTCATTCTTTTGTAAACCACAATTACATGATTGTGCATCTACTTTGCTTTTCCACTAATAATATTGCATATGTTTGTTCCTGGATGCTATCTCAGGAGGCAAGTCCTTCACAACCTCACCGTATCCTTTAGCCTGATCAGTGATGTAGCAAAAGGTACTGACAGAACAGTCCACTAAGAAAATTGAAAGAGATAAACACATGCCGTGATTTGCTAGGATTAAAAATTCCTAAGGGAAACATTCCATCTAACATGAGCACGAACAGACTAGAAGAAATATTCTTTGTATGCTGCTAAGGTTAATTTGAGTTAATTTTAAACACAACTAGAAGAAATATTCTTTGTATGCTTAGGTTAATTTGAGTTAATTTTAAATTGATGATGTGTATGCTCTCACTTTGAAGCTTTCTCACAAAAACACCACTATTGGGTGGACCCGTTCTTTCTGAGGTATTAACTGATATATCCATAATTCTTTGTTATTTGTCCAACCAGATGCAGCTGTTTTTCTGAATATAGTGTATTGCAGTGCTGAAACCTGTCTATATTCTGGTAGGAGCAATGGAGGATTAGAGAAATTCTAAACTGACACGCTGTTTTGAAATTTTCAAGTCTTTCTTGTTTTTCTTTCTTTCAATTTTTTTGTGACGAGTCTTTATTGCTGCAGAGTCCGGACTATTCCAGTCTTGTACTCCCTCCGTCCCATTGAAAGTATTGTGGTTTGCCACTGCACTGATTTTAGCACTTGTGAGTTTGAGAGTTATTGTGTACCATGATGGCCACAAAATTCCATGGGGAGCCATCCTTGGAAGTTTTGATCCATCAGCAATATATTTATCTGCTGTGCACCTGATTGGCAATCAAGCATTTATTGCAATCCTATTTGGCTCTTGAGTTTTCTGAAGATGATAAATTAATCTAGAAACTGTTTTTTGTGAATGATATTATACCGATCTTTCTTTTACTTTCTTTTGTGAGGATTAATCCAAAATGTCATTTTGGTTGATAACTTAATTAAACCGTTGTGTTCAGGTGTTTCAGTGTTCATTGACTACAAGTCAGTTTAAATAAGGTTCATAAGTTTTCACATGCATAATGCATTATTAATCAGCATAGAGTTGCCACGCATTTGCTTTTTCAGCAGCTTGAACGCATAAGCAAACCGTGCTGTTGACGCACTTTACCGTTGCCATGTCTGAATTTTCTGTTGTGTGAAGTGGGAAGCCCAATGATGTTTTATAAAATTACTAAGGCCAATCTCAATGGGAGTTTCATGGATACAGTTACCTAGAGTGACACGTCATCTAAAAGTGTTTGAAACTAGGATGAAACACCCTCTCTCAATGCATGGTTTCATTATTATTGTTTTCTAGGTTACATGCAAGACACAAGGTGTCTAGGTAACTGTGTATAGAGAGTTTCATCCTCATGAAACTCATTTTTCCTCTCTCCTCATTAATATATTGCCACATCATCAAAAATGCCTACGTGGCACTTTATTTATTGTTCATAAAATCCCCACTGAGACTGGCCTAATAAACTTGTATACCTGAATTCAGCTACCTCTAGCTGCTTTAATTTCTGGCGTTGAAATTCAGCTCAGTCGAATTGGTTTTGGTATGCTATAATTTCAAACATGTCATCCAATCTGCTTCTACGAGAATAATACGGGAGCAGTGTCGATCGGCTGTTCAGACGAGAGAGTTTATGGAAGGTTTGGCTGTTGCTTGGCTGGCCTAATCCAAGCTTGCGTGCATCTTACGTTAATGCAATCCGAGCGCGTAATCCAAACTAAAACTGCTGACGGGTCCCACAAATTGAAATCCAATCCCCCGCAACGGCAGCCACCACTCTGCCCTAGATTTCTTCCTCCCGTAGCCGCCTTCCCCAATTCCCCGCGCGCGCCTTCTTCTCCCTCCGCCCTCTCTCTTCGATCCGCGTCCCGAGCGACTTCCCTTTCGCTTCGAGATCTGAGCGCGACCATGGGCGTGACGGCGCTCCCGTCTTCCCTGCTCCCACCGCTCGGGGCTGCAGCAGCCGCCGCCGCAGCCTCTCGTGCCGCCTGCGCCTCGCGCCGCCGATTCGATCCCGCCCTCATCGGGAGCTCCACCAACTCCGCTGTCGCCGCCAAGAAGGGGCCGAAGCGGCCTGGGCCCTTCGGATCGACGAGCCGCCGACGAAGCGCCGCCGCGCAGAGGCGGAAGATGCCAGTGCGGCTGCCGCCGCCGCATGCTGCGCCTCGCGCCGCCGGCTCGATCCGGGCCGCATCGGCAGCTCTGCCGCCGCCATCAAGAAGAAGGCCAAGAGGCCCGGAGCTCTTCGCATCGACGAGCCGCCGACGAAGCGCCGCCGCGGGAGGGCGGAAGATGCGCCGGCGAAGGCCTTGATTTCGTCGGCGGAGAAGGACTCCGTCAAACGCCTGCTTCTCTCCCTTCCCCGCTGGTGCGTTCCCCGCATGAGGTGATTCACTTGCCTGATTCCTTCGATACCTTCTTGCAGATGAACGGGGCCAGGCGCTGCAGCGGTGGCGCGGACGCCGAGGAGATCCAGATCGCGGTCAAGGCCCTCCGCGCGATCAAGAACCCTAGTCCGCTGCATGAGGAGGAGGAGGGGGCCATCATGGGCCACGGGCAGAGCAAGCCGAGGAATGGGAGCGTCCGTTCGAAAGCTATTGCATCCAAGATCTACCCGCCGAGAGCTACGCCAAAGACCATGCTGATGAGAACTGCACCTACGAAGATCCCCTCCAGAGCTGCATCGAAGACCATTCCGGCAAGAGCAGCGCCACCCAAGCCACCAGAAGGCAAGACCAAGCTTGTCAAGACTGCCATCAGCCAGAGCTCGCCGACCAGCATCCTGTTGGAAGCTGCAACACTGACCAAGAGCATCCCGCCAAAAGCTGCTTCGAAGAGTAACCCTCCTACAGCTGCACGGACGAGCATTCCACCGAGAGCTGCTGCACCGAAGCCGAGGAGCACCATGCTCAGAGTCAGAGCTGCGCCGATGAGTGCCTTGTCAAAATCTGCAATCAAGACACCAACAAGCAACCTGTCCGAAGCAATACCCAAGGACATCCCTGCAAGAGCAATGCCCTCCTTCTCAGCACCGCCAAAGCCATCGCAAAGCAGAGTGTCCGTGACCAAGCTTGTCAAGACTGGCATTACACAGAGCCCACCGAGGAGCACTTCGCCGGAAGCTGCATTGTTTCTCCAGGCGCCAGCCAAGTCAATGAAACAGCTTCTTGCTGAAGCTAACAAGGCCATGCAAGAGGTCGTCCGCCGGCGGGAAATTAACAAGCTCAGGGCGGCTGCACGACAGGAGGTGGAGCAGATGGTCAGGACAGTCGAGTTCAACGACCCATATATTGATTACACAGATGTGTTCAAGTGATCCTGCGGAGGGATTCAAAGTTCATAACCCAGGCTTAGCAGATTCAGAAATGATGCAGTTGTAACTGTTAGTGTCTGAAGATTCAGAGTTCTGAACCGAAGAATTCAGTTATGATGCAGCTTACTGTTATGTCTCAAATTCTTAAGGAGGTTGCTACTATGCAGTAATGAAAATGTGATAACCTTATGTTTTTGTGATTGTTGTTTACCATACACAAAGGGAGTTGTAAATTGGATGTGGAATTGACAGTTCGGTTCATCTATGAAATTGATTTTGGGGAACCCTTTTGACAACTCGTGTTGCCACTTGATGTTGCCCCAGATGTGTAGAACAAAGTTAATGGCTCTGTATCCTGTTAAATTGGACTGCTCAGTTGTTTTAAAGTCTGATGGCATTGTTATTGATGACATGTATATATGAAGATGGAAGTTTTGGAATTTTTGTTGCAAATTAATCCTTACATCAGTAGTATCTATCTTGTCCTTGAAAAGGGTTTCATATTGAAGATGACATGTATATATGAAGATGGAAGCTGTTGGCACCTCCTCGTGTAAAACAGTGTACTGCTTGTGTTCCCAGGTGACGGAGAACCAGCAAGAAACACGCCGATCTGGTCCCGGGTGACAGTATATCCAAGCATGCTCAGTGCGACGGTGCTGGGTGCTGTGTCATCCACGGACACATCTCAGTGTAGTCTGGATAGGACACGTCGTGTTGCGCCTCTCCAATCTTGATAAGAACTGGAAACATCTTTCCCGTTAGAGCATAGCTGCTTTGAAATTACTACAATTTATTTTAGACTTTGATCAAATGTGAAGCAACTTCCGATGTTGTTTTTTCTAGAATAGGGAGTATACATTAAACATATTCTAGCCTATGTTTTTTTTTAGGAAAATATTCTAGCCTATGTAACTTCTTCCAACCATGTGAACTAACTTCCCATGTTGTGACTTAGCAGAAATGTAACATGTTCTAAACTTTTGCCATCCACAATTTCTTAATCTTTCTACTTCTACGTTCTACCCACACGTGTTGGGAAGCCGAAAACAAGTAGTATTGTCGAACCATTGTAAACTCTAGAGTCAAGACCCACAAGTATTTGGAAACAGAAACCTTCAAGTTCCGCTGCTTTGAATATTGACACCGTATCCAAAACGAAGCTCATAATTCATCCAATCTTGAACAATCTAAACCATATTATTAAACCAAATACAAAAAAGAACTTACCATTACTAGCACCAGTACCAGTTTTATGGGCCTGAGACCAACCTCATTGACATTTGGTAGCATTTGGCCCATCCATTCAGACCATAGCAGCTCAGCAGCCCATCCATACACAACCAACAAGGGATCTCAAAAAAAAAAAAGGGATCTCAAAAAAAAAAAAACAAAAACAAAAACAAAAACCAATAAGTCAATCCACAGTTCCGCACTCAGTCCCTCCAGTCTCCACTCTCCAGTCGCCACCCTGAAATCCACGCCGGCGCCCGGCGGCGACCATGGCCGAGGAGTTCCTTACGGGCGTGACCTTGAGGCAGCTGGCTCCCCGGACCCGGAGATGAAGGCTGCCATGGCGCGCCTCGGCATCAACGACTCTCAGTCAGTGGGGCTTGGCACGAGCCTCGTGCTCCACTTCGCGTACGATGCCATCCCCCAGCCGCCCGTCTCTCCCGCCGCGCCGCTCACCTCTGCGGCCGCTCTACGGGCCCCAGCCGACGGCGCCGACCGCATCAGCCGCCTCCCCTACCAGATCCTGCGCAACATCGTCTCCCGCCTCCCCGCCAAGGACGCCGCGCGCACCGCCGCGCTCGCCTCTCGCTGGCGCGGCATCTGGCGCTCCGCGCCCCTCGCCCTCGTCGACGCCCACGTCCTCCGCGACGGCGTCTCCGACAGGCGGGTGACGCCCGGAGGTGACGACGCCTCATCCATGGCCGTCGTCTTCCAGGTGTCCCGCGCGCTGGCCGCGCACCCGGGCCCCTTCCGCTGCGTCCACGTCACCCGGGCCCACATGACGTCCCGCAAGGCCGAGATCGAGCTCTGGCTGCAGCTCCTCGCCGCCAAGGGCGTCCAAGAGCTCGTCTTTATCAACCGCCCGTGGCCGTGCGACGTCCCTCTCCCCGAGACCGTCTTCAAGTGCGGTGCCTCCCTCACGCGCCTCCACCTCGGCGCCTGGACTGTCCCGGACACCAGATGTCTCCCGCGCACCGCGCGATTCCCCAACCTCAAGGAGCTCAACCTCAGCATGCTGCTCATACGTGAGCGCGATCTCGCCTTCCTGCTCGAGAGGAGCCCCGTCCTGGAGAGCTTCACCATCATCTCCGGTTTCTCGCCGCCCCAGACCGGCCTGCGCCTCCGTGTGGTCAGTCGCAGCATTCGGTGCGTGCAGCTGGGCATTTGCTGCTTGGAGGATGTCACCGTGGTGGACGCTCCCCGCCTGGAGAGGCTCTTTCTGTGGATGATTGTCAATCGCGACAAGGGACCAAAGATCAAGATTGGTCATGCACCCAACCTGCGCATGCTGGGATATTGGCAGCCTGGAAACCATGAACTGGAGATTGGCAGCATCAGCATCAAGGTGCCGGTGATCTTGCTAGCAGCAATTTCGATTTGTTTGTTTACAGTTTGGTCATCCGTGCCAATGTGTCATCTTAATTTCTCTTTCTTTTGTACTTGAATTGCAGGCAGATACAAAGGTGAGCCCAAGCACTATCATCACCAGCGTCCGGGCCTTTGCTTTGCAGGTGCGCTTTGAACTCCACAATGAAGTGAAGATGGTGCCTTGCTTCCTAAAATGTTTTCCCAATGTCGAGACGCTCCATGTCTTTGTAAGATTTGTCGACCCCATCTTGTTTCATTGCAGTCAACAATGCTAGTCGAATATCATGATCTGAAAGTTTTTTGTTGTATGACTTGCTGTCACCATGGAAAGCTTATGTTATGTACGTATATTGTGATCTAATTTCAGTCAATGAAAACTTCTGAGCCTGCTGGCAAGCTCAATCTCAAGTTCTGGCAAGAGGCTGGCCATATTGAATGTGTCCAGAGGCATGTGAAGAAGTTTGTTTTCCATGAGTTTCGGGGAAAGAAAAGTGAGGTAGCATTCCTCAAGTTCATTGCTGAGAGAGCACAGATCCTGGAGAAGATGGTGGTTATGGTGTCCTCTGATTGTTTCTCTTCGGCCCATAATGTGAATGAGATGCTGAGGCCTCTTGTTTCTGCTGAATGGGCCAGTAAAGAATGTGAGTTGATCATCTTCAAGAGTTCATCCTCTGATGGGGCATCTCCTCCTTGGATTTTTCGGTTGGCATCTGACTTTTCATGCAGCGACCCTTTTGACCTCGCGTCCGCAGATGCTGAGCTTATCGGAGGTGCCACTGTGCTTCATTGCTGCAGGACTCTCTGAGGTAGCAGCTGTCTACATACAAGCTAAGCTTCTGTTTTTGAAATTGGAAGATTGGAAACAGTTCAACCAGCATGAATGCCGCAACTATAATTAGTTGCTCTGTTCCTATTCCAAAAGCCTTTTGTTGCCTGGCCTTCCTATAATCTTAGTGCAACTGATAGCTATTTGCATTACTTTTGATTTCTTCTCTAGCAAGAAGTGTTCCTGCTAAATCTGTGTTTCGATGCTGGTGGGAGTAGTGGGAATTATTGAATTCTAAACTGAAATACTGTTTCATGACATGCCAATTTAATTTTATCTGGAATTCAAATGGTTTTTCCATCGTCATCATATTTTATTGTTTGCAAAACATCCTGAATCAGTGTATCCTGGTTGATCTTTGACAGTATTTTGTGAAGCAAGGTTGATTAGTTTGCCAAGTGTTATGTTGTTCCACTTTTGTATATTTTTTCTTGAACAGCGTATTATATAGGAGCATGTTTGATTAGCATCGTCATATGTTCAATCAAGTATTTGTTTTGCTTGGAATAAGCTAAGGTTTATTGGTGAACTTATCGATTACATATAATACCTTTGGTGTCTGGTGTTTGTTAAATTAGCAGCATATGCAGTAGCACAACTGATTTTATTAGGGCTATGTGTGGCATAGTTGAAGAATCAACAGAAGATACATTCATTATGAAAACTAGTGCATAGCTGCTAGCAGTGAATATGTAGTGTCAAATTACTATTGTTCTGGTTGTAGAGTAAAGATTGTGGCATAGTTGACCAAATATGGTTTAAAAACCATTTATATTGCACTATTGATACAAAATTTTGTCAAAAAAAGCACCAACACAAGGTATTCATTCCTAGGTTGTAATATTCATTTATGCAGGAAAATACAGCTTTCTGCTTTCCATGCTTCTTGAAAATAAACAAATAATATTCTAAATATTTTGTTTCAAAAGATGTAGGAGAAATGTTAGTAGTCAAACACAGTGTCCTTAGACTGGAATGGACTATTTTATCCCATGACTATTGTATTAGACATTATGATATCTGAACAGTAAATAGTCTGTCATTATATTCTGAATGTCTGCATTCCAAACTAACCTCCAGACAACATTTCTGCTAATTTAAGAACCTGGGGGTAACTTTCCTAAAATTGCTCATGGAACATAGAGATGGGAACAAACTAAAAGCAAAATTCATAGAATTGTATCCTTCATGCTAAGTATATTTTTAATTCATTCAAAATTGATGTGTGTGCTCCTGCATAAAGTGCTATAGTGCAGTTTCCTCATAGAAACACTTCTTTTGGGTTACTTTGTTTCAGAGGTATCTACCGATATCTTTATTTATCGTGATTTTCTCAGCAAAGGAGTGCCCTGTTTTGTAATGATAAAGTATTGTTGTATGTTGTGTTCAAATTTGTATCTTTATGATGGTTGATGGAATGTAGAATTATAGAAAATGCGGCTGAAGTACAGTTCTTGAACTTAAAAGTTGTTCCTTTTTGCTAGTTGTAGTATTGCAGGAGTACATATTAAACCTACTATTTACATGTGTTATAAAAAAACCCTACTATTTACATGCACAAGAGTTGCCATTTATAATAATGCTTCTATAAATGTGTGCTGTTCTGTAGCAGGCTTTGTTATCTAGTATCTACATTTGCAATTTGCTAGTCAACCGTCAGGTGCTCTAGTCTTTTTGGTTCCTGCTTGTTTAAGTTTTTCTTCTCATTATTTTTTTCCCCAAAAGTCTTCCCATCCGGTCTGTCTGTTGTGGTCCTTATCATGGCTTGTCACTGCAGCTGCTATTGTAGTATCTGATCCTGATAACTTCTTCGGAAATTGTTCTTAGTATTTTTAGTCCACTTCAGAGCATCTGAGAGCCCCATAAATATCCCCTGGATGAAATTATTGGAATATAATCCAAAAAAGGATCTCCAATAGCTGGTCCTGTTTGTTCCAATCCTTATTGGTTGCAGAGTTCTCTTCTGACGCTGGTAGATTACTCTATAGGCGTTTGACTGATATTGCGTTTTTATTTCTTTTGTGAGGATTAACCTAATCATGCATGCATTTTGGTTGATAACTTGGCTTCTTGTGTAGAGGGTCCAGAGTCTTATATCTGTTCACTTAATTCATTGTTATTCAGCTGTCTGCACAGAGTTACGCATTTGCAGCAACCTGAAAACAGCTAGACAGATGTTTTTTAACTCCCAAGTAACATGCTAACCCTGTTGACATGCAATCTGGTACTTCTCCACGCAATAGCCAGTCAGCCTCATATTTGTGTTATGAAGATTACACTTACACCGTATTGCATTAGGTTGTTGCCATGTTGTGTTGATCTGACGACTGTTAATTCAATTCTGAAATGCGTGTTGACACCAATCAGGTGAACAGAACATTCAATCCCCATTTGTCTCCATATTAGAACTGGACTTTGTTGGCACCGTTCCTTACTTTCCTTGTGCCTACAGACATATCCAATTGACTTATGCAGGGTTTTGAAAAGTCTGTATTCTGTATCCGTAAATTCACGTTGCATGGGTGATGTCCACATGTTGTGATCAAGTGTCGGTATGGGAAACATGTTCAATGACAAATGTGTGCTACATGTAATTCTGGAACCTAAATTTCTTCCTCAAACTAGTTGCATAGTTGTCCTTGCCCGTCCAATCTTTACCACGACCGGAAACCTCTTCAGCTTTAATTTAGCGCTCTTCAATGTGGCAGGCATTTTTCAGAAAAAAATATGCACTAGAAACATTAGCAAGGGGTATATCTCATATGGTATATTTTCTATGAGATATACCCATTGCTAATGTTTCTAGTGCATACCCAATGTCTATGCCCCTGTTGCATTTGAATACCCAATGTTTCTAAAAATAAAAATATATCATGAGTTATACCATGAGATGCAACAAGTTTCACCATGAGATATACCATTTGAATACCTAATGTTTCTGAAAATATACCGTGAGATATACCAAACTTGTTGCATTTGAATAATACCTATGCCCCTGAATTTGATATGACACAAAAGGAGACACTACGAGTCAACTCATAATCTTAGTCTTTTCATCATTGTTTCCATGAAGTTTCACTCGATAAGATCATAAACCTTACTCATGCAAATATTGATAGTACGTAGCGAAGTCTTAGATATGGCTTCGTCATGTCCATCATTACTGAACGACAATAGATATCGTCCCAGTCATGTCTCGATCATGCATGAATAAGGACTGATGTAGCACCGTATAAGCGATGTGGTGGATTCACGGATTGCGAACTCTTGATGATGAGGCACATTAGTTTTTTCCTTCCACCTTATGCCGATTGTAACTTGTTGCGCACCCACAAACACAATCACTGTTGAATCTACGAGTACTTTGTAACGCAAACCCTGCCTCTTAAACTTTCCAGGCTTCGGTGAGAGCCCCCAAACTTTGAACCCCAATACCATCAATCGTAAAACTATGACCTGCTGTAAAGGGATCAACAAGGAGACAACAAATCGGCTGGCCCAAATTCGAGTCAGAGAGGTTCTAATCATTCGGGACAAAACATGGAACTTTTTTTTGAGGTAAAAAATATGGAACTTCATCTTTTAGAATTCCGATGAATGATGAAATGCCGTCTATGGTAAGGACAGCTTCCTGAAAATGGGCCCGAGAACTGTCTCGTTCGGACATTCGGCCCGTCGGAACCCTAAGCAGAGCCGCTCAGCTCAGCTGAGCTCGTCTACAAAACCCATCGAAGCCCGCACACTCTGCTCCAGTCTTGTCGCCAACCCCCAAATCGGCGCCGCTCCATCGGCGACCATGGACCACCAATTCCTCGTGGGCACGAGCATGGAGCAGATGGGCGCCACCGCCGACCCGGAGATGCAGGCCCTCATGGAACTCTTGGGCGGCGTGAACATCTCTGACCTTCTGGGCCTCGGCGTCAGCATGCCCCTCACCCTCGCGTACGGCGTCATCCCCAACCCGCCCGTCTCCCCCGCCGCGCCCCTCGCCTCCGCCGCCGCCCGCCGCCCACCACCCGACGGCGCCGACCGCATCAGCAGCCTCCCCGCGGGATCCTAGAGAACATCGTCTCCCGCCTCCCCGCCAAGGACGCCGCCCGCACCGCCGCGCTCGCCTCGCGCTGGCGCGGGCTCTGGCGCTCCGTTCCCCTCGCCCTCGTCGACGAGCACGTCCTCCCCCGCGGCGCCAGCGCCGAGCGCAGCAAGATCGGCGGCGACGACGCCCTGTCCCGGGCCGTGGTCGCCGCGGCGACGAGCGCCCTGGCCGCGCACCCGGGCCCGTTCCGCTGCGTGCACGTCACCCGGGCCCACATGGCCTCGCACCAGGCCAAGGTCGAGCGCTGGCTCAAGCTCCTCGCGGCCAAGGGCGTCCACGAGCTCGTCTTCATCAACCGCCCGTGGCCGTGCGACCTCCCGCTGCCGGACGCGCTCGTCAAGTGCGGCGCCTCGCTCGCGCGGCTCCACCTCGGCGCGTGGAGGTTCCCGGACACGCGCTCGCTCCCGCGCGGCGCCGGGTTCCCCCACCTCAAGGACCTCATCCTCAGCATGGTCGTCATCCAGGACCGGGACCTCAACTTCCTCATCGAGCGGAGCCCCGCGCTGGAGAAGCTCGCCATCATCACCACCCAGACCGGGCTGCGCCTCCGCTTGGTCAGCCGAAACCTTCGCTGCGTGCAGCTGGGAATGGTTCCCTTGGATGGCGTGGCCGTGGTGGACGCTCCTCGCCTCGAGAGGCTCTTGCTGTGGACTGTCGTCTGTCGTGGCAAGTGCCCGAGGGTCAAGATCGGCCACGCACCCAACCTGCGCGTGCTGGGCTTCTGGCAGCCTGGAGACTTCGAACTGGGGATCGGCAGCACCACCGTCATCAAGGTCCGAATTTGTTATCACCTTGCCGTGTATTTTTCTCTTAACTATATGTCGATCAGAAGTATCTGGCCATTTTGATGTCATGTTAGCTTCTCATTCGGTTGGATTAATGTCCACATTGCATTATTGCAGGCAAGTACGAAGGTGAGTCCAAGCACCATCCTCCCTAGCGTCCGGATCTTGGCTTTGGAGGTGCATTCAGATGTCCGCAATGATGTCAAGATGATGCCTTGCTTCCTCAAATGCTTTCCCAACGTTGAGAAGCTCCATGTCCATGTAAAGCTTCTCAACTCCATCTTGTTCTCACTGCCATCGTCAACTGCTAGCCGGTAGTTTTGTTGTACGACTGACTTGGCAGCACACAAAGCCTAACCATATATGCTGTGTGATCTCTGATTGCAGTCACTGAGCGAAACTGAGAAGCCCACTGGAGAGCCCAATCTCAACTTCTGGCAGGAGGCTGGCCAGATTGAATGTGTTCAGAGGCATGTCAAGAGGCTTGTTTTCCACGAGTTTCGGGGCAGGAAAAGCGAGATAGCGTTCCTCAAGTTCATTGCTGAGAGAGCGCAGGTCCTGGAGAAGATGGTGGTTATGGTTTCCTCTAAATGTTTCACTACGGCTGACGATGCGAGGGCGAAGCTGAAGCCTCTCATTTCTGCTGAATGGGCCAGTAAAAGCCGGAAGCTGATCATCTTCAAGAGTCCATCCTCCTGTGGCTCATCTCCTCCTTGGAATTTTCTGTTGGCTTCTGATTTTTCACTGAGCGACCCTTTTGACGTTCTGACCGGTGACCGCTGACGCTGCACTCATGAGTGGTGCCTCTATGCTTCAGCATCGCCTCAGGACTATCTGAGGTGGCAGCTGTCTGCATACAAGCTAAGCCGTTGGTTTTCATTAGTTGCATGAGCCTTTTGAACTTTCAAGATTGCAAAATTAATTTCTACTAGCACGAATGGCTACTTAAGTTAAGTTAATTGGTAGCATTGTTCCTATTCCAAAAGACTACTATTGACTGCAAGGTGATGTAATTTGAGAATTTACAAATGGCTGTTCCATCTTCATTACAATTTATTGTTTGCAGGTTTGACTTCCAGAATTCTGATTGATTATTGACTTTGTCATGCTTCTTTTGCGAAGGTTGATTAATTTGCCAAGCATGGTGTTGTTCCATCTTTAAATATTTTGTCCTGAACAGCTTATAATATATGGGCATGCTTCATTAGTTGGTAGCTCAAGTTACTTTTGCTTGCAGTAGCACTGTTCATCTTGGAAAAGACTACTAGTAGCACTGCTTTTCTCGGAAAAGACTACTATTGCCTGGAATTGCTGTAATTTGAGGGCTTCTAGAATTTTCATTTCTTTTAATTTCTTCTCTGGCCAGATGTAGCTCTGTTAAATTTGTGTCTGGATGCTAGTATAGAATTAGAGAAATCCGAATGCTGAATGAAATTATTGTTTCATCATTTGCCATTTCTCTTAGTGTTTCTTGGGATGGATGATCCATCTTCATTATAATTTATTATTTGCATATTTTAGATTCTGAATCCCAATTGATCATTGACATTATCTTGTTCAGTTTCTGAAGCAAGGTTGATTAATTTGCCAAGTATTATGTTGGCCATATATGTATTTTGCTTGAACACATAATATATGGGCGCTTGATTAGTTGGTAGGTCAAGTACATTTGCTTGGAGTAGAGATTTAGCCTTCAATTTTACTTTTGAAACTTTTGTTTAAACACAAGGTTAAAGTTTGTTGGTGAAAATATTGATTACCATATCGTTCTTAGTATATATCTGGCCTTAGTTAGGCTTGCAATGAATGGGAAGTCATAAATTGCTTGGTTGTAGAGCAAAGGTTCTAGCACACTTTACCAAAATGACATTATCCTTCAAGGTACATGACGTCCAAGTTCAAAACACATTTACGATGAATTCTTGATTCAATTTGCTTTAGAAAACCAACATTGCAAGTTTCAAAGCTATACCTTGTTAGAATAAAAGGCAGATTGCTGCTTTCTTTGTTTCTTGATGAAATTGAGTGAAAAAGAAAGTAGAAACAGGAGGCAAGTTAGTTGTGGAAGTGAAAGGACTGTAATTTTGTTTGACTGGAAAAGGACTCTAGTTTAGCTGATAATTATTTTGTTGGATTTAATAATCTAAAAAGTTGGTACTGTCATATTGAACTTGTAGAATTCCAAGTCTTCCCCTCCAGAGGCATGATTAATTTGCTAATTCAAAGGATATGATAATACTAATATCATGAATAGAGATAAGGACAAACTAAAAGGCAAAATTCATAGAATAGGATCCTTTGTATGCTAAGATATTTTGAATTCATAAAACATTGATGGTGTATGCTCTCGTGAAGTTTCACATTGCAGCTTTCTCATAAAACAATAATTGTTGGGTAGACTTGAACTTTGAGATGCATCAAGTATTATCTGTAATTCCTATGATTTGTCCAGCAAGTTGTGGCATGTATTTTGTGATGATAATATACTGCAGTGCTATAATTTGTGCTATAACTGGTGTGATTTGTCTAGATGCTTGTGTCTAGATC
This sequence comes from Chloris gayana, assembly GCA_031894775.1. Taxonomy (NCBI): domain Eukaryota; kingdom Viridiplantae; phylum Streptophyta; class Magnoliopsida; order Poales; family Poaceae; genus Chloris; species Chloris gayana. The sequence goes on along the minus strand of JAUNZO010004276.1, from coordinate 8,413 downwards.
ATCAAGTATTATTGGAGCTTTAACACTATTTGATACTTGAAGTTGTACCTTTTTGCTAGTGGTATTAACAGTGTTTCACATATTAAAGCTATTGTTTTACTTATAAGAGCTTTCTCTTAAATGATTTTTCAAATATGTCCTATTGTGTATCCTGCTTGGCTATCTATATATACATTACATTTTGCAAGTCAATTGTCAGCTATAATAGTTTTTTTGGCTCCTCCTTTCTTTGGTTTCCTTTTTCTTTATTTCTTTGTTTTTTTTTCCAAATGATTTCTCTATATCTGTTTGTCGCTATCCTCCTCAGCTTGTCACTGCGGCTTCTTCTAGTACCAAATGGCCTTAATTTGTTCATTGAATGCTTGGTCTAGCATCAATGTATTTAGCTATTCTGCATTATCCGCTATCAGCATATATTGCGAGTCAATAGAACTATTTGAAGTATTTCTGCTGAACATGTAAAAGTATTTCAGAATTATCCTCATTTTTAAATATTCTGTTACAAATGAGTAAATAGACTGTCGGCAGTCAAATATGCTTTGTCTTATTCCGATGAGCGAAGAATATACTTCACATGCATTTAGAGATGGTGAAGGAGATCAGAATGCATAGAGTTAATGAACCCAGAGATTGTTTCTGATAGAAATAGTCATTTTCGATGTGATAAATCTGTTTTACATAAATCTTTGCAAGCATTCTTGCTTGGACGATGTCCTGTTTTTGGGGTAATCTGTATGTTCTCTTTTGTCTGGGTTGAACTAGTTTATTTCCTTCCAGATAGAGTTTGTGGTAGCATTGGAGCAATGACATAAGCTGTACCAACCAGCCTCTCATACTGCTTAGTCAGTACATTCAATTATTCAACTATGCAGTATAACAAGTTATGATATGCTATGCAAGAGTTTCAGATGATTAACTAGGGTTTCGAAAATGAGCGGAACTAGTGAATCTATCAGTTACAAGGTTTTTTAACGAAAACTGTAGGGAAATTGTTCCATAGTGTAACGTTAAATAAACACAACAACTACTTGTGTCCTGGATCCCTGTGTAGGTGGAAAACATTGGATCTAACTATCAAAAGGCCTATTAGTTCCTTGCAAAAAAGGCCTATTAGTTTCCATATTTCTGGGGTGCTATAATAAATAATTTTAAGAAGAAAGCCTGCTTGAAATTTTTGTGTCTAGAATTCTGGTTGCTGATGGCAGTAATAACTGAACAAATCTGAGCTGCAACGTTGTGTCCTGAATGCTGATTAGTTCATTATGTTGTGTGTTGATTCTTAGCAGAGCTAAGAATTTGTATGATCTTCATGATTCGTCCTAGATCAAGTCGGTTGTATTATTGGATTGTTGAAGGAGGTTTAAGAAATCAAATTTTTCAGGCACTATGTTACCATAAGAGGCACTATGTTAACATACTGAGCTTTGCAGTGTGCAGTACACAAACATAAGTATATATATTGAGTGGCATGAACGTTTTCTTCTTATATCTGGTGATATGGTTGCCATACCTGCAAATATGAACAGAAATTATGCTCAATTTGAAAGGATTAAAGGTTGAATTATTTTGCTCTATGCTTAGTAGCACCGTTGTCTATATCAAAACCATGAAAACGACTTGAATATTAGCCCAATTACGAGGAAAGCTGTGTCCAATTACAAGGAAAGCTCTGTGGTCTGTTGTGGCGGTTTCCTAAACGGGCCGACAGCAACCTCACTGTCGAGGAACTGAGTGAAGGCCGTATCACTGACCTTGATTGATGCCCATTTCTACATGTCATGAGTCTAGCAGTAAAATTCAGGCATTCAGCTGACAGATAAGTTTATTGAATCCACAATAGTGATCCAGTCTAATCAGAAGATTGATTTATACAAAAGAACTTTTGTTTGTCACAAGGTTATCTTGTGTAATGATCAGCAACGTGCAACTGATGGTCAGTCCCAGCTCCATGTCGCTCCTGTCGCAGTTATAGGCCAAAGAACACAATCGCATTCAAACATTATTCTTATTTTCCAGCCATTAACAATTTCCGGTACCATCTGATCTGTAAGAAATTGGCACAATGGTTCTTTATTCAAGTGAAGTTTTCTAGCTATTTGTTGTGTGGGAACACACTAGCAGTTTGGTGCTAGACAAAATAAAACAAAAGGCAAAAATAAATAAATGAATAATCAAGCGTTACACATATTCAACACCACCTTTCTTCTCATCCACAGCAGCCCAAGCGTTAGTAAAAAAGGAATAAAGTTTATATCAGCAGGCACTGAGAATATTTCAGTAGCAAACATTCATGTAACAATAGTAGACATCTCTGAACACCTCAAGAAATCATCCCAACTACCTCTCCTATCAAATATCCTGGGGGCAGCTAACGTTCAAGCCAGAATAGCTGCTCACTGCTCAGCAAATCAGGATGTGGAAGATACATACACATATTCCAAGCAAAAAAGAATGGATAAACCACTAGATAATATGTGGCAATTGATCAGACTACCTTCAACATACTACATTGTGTAACCCAACACTATGTATCAATAGCTTTGTCCAAAATGAACAATCAACTATCCAAATCATAAATATGCTGAAGAGTGAACAAACATGTCAACAGACAACATAAATAAAGGTAGCAATTGATGTCCCTCAGATAACAAGTTTTTTAGGAAGATTCATGCTAATCTACTTAAATCTTATTACAGAAGTTCATGCACTGAAACCTTCCAAATATTCTACCATAGCTAGTTGCTTAGGTACAGGTACATCTACTGCAGCGCGGAAGTATCTACTGCAGCACTCGCATGGTCAAAAGGGTCCCTGCATGAAACATCTACTGCAGTGCAGAAACTCCAAGGAGTAGGCATGGATGGAAACAAGAAGTCGATGTGCTTGATGTTTTTGTTAGCCCATTTCACAGTAGTAAAAGGCTTGATTTTCTGATCAAGACAACTGCGCGAAGAGAAAGATTGACGGCATAGCATAATTTCCACCTTTTCCAGCGCCTTTACTGTTTCTGCCATGAACTTGATGAAGGCATGTTCATTTTTCTTCCCCTGGAACCCGTGGATAACCAACTTTTTGACATGCTGGACACATTCAGCCGGACAAGCCTCCTGCCAGAACTTGAGGTTGATCTTTCCAATGGGCTTATCTGTTTTCAGTGACTGCAAAATCAGGGAAAACATGGTTAATGATCAGGATAACAATTTATCCGATCATGCTAGTAGGAAACTAGCGCTGACAGTGATGCAAAATGCCAAATGAGACAAGCAAAATTAACAAGTTTTACCTTGATATGGAGTGTCTCAACATTGGGAAAACAGCTGATCAGGGCAGGCACCGTCTTGACCTCATTGCAGATCTCGAAATTCACATCCAAAGCCAAGATGTTGACGCTCGGGATGATGGTGCTTGGGCTCACCTTGGTGCCCTCCTGAGATGAAAATGTACAAATACATTAATGCACGCAATCAGAAATTAAAAGATCATTCATAATTTCATATTGACAAAGGTACAGAACAGAGAAACAATTTGAATTATTGAATTACAAGATCACATACTCATATATATTGGCACAATACAGAACAAAGAAATCAAACCTGGAAATTAGTGCTGAGCCAATGGCTCATCAAGTTTTTTTTCAAGCGAAATGGCTCATCAAGTTAATTCTGAAACTTGATGGCCTCATCAATTAGGATAGACACTGTATTGTTACCTCGATGATGGTGTCGCCGATCTGCAGTTGGTGCTGTCCCGGGTGCCAGTATCCAAGCATGCTGAGGTTGGGTGCCTTGCCAATCTTTATCTTGGAGAACTTGTTGTTCCCAGTGTGACGGCGCTGTGTCATCCACAGAAGGAGCCTCTCCAGGCGAGGAGCATCAGCCACAACAATGTCTCCCACCGAAGTCATGCCCAGCTGCAAGCACCGCAGGCTCTGGCTCACCAGGCAGAGGCGCACATCAGTCTGGCTTGCGATGATGGTGAGAACCTCCAGGACAGGGCTCCTATCGAGAAGGAATGCAAGGTCTCGATCCTTCATGGCAATCAAGGTGAGGAAGAGCTCCTTGAGGTGGGGGAATCCCGCGCCTTCCGGAAGAGCGGCGGTGTTGGGGAACTTCCAGGCGCCGATGTGCAGGCTGGTGAGGGATGTGCAGCTGAAGAGCGCGGCGGAGAGAGGGAGGTTGAGCGGCCATGGGCGGTTGATAAAGGCGAGTTCTTGGACGCCCTTGGCGGCGACCTTCTGCATCCAATCCTTGATCTTCTCCCTGTTCATGTCGAGGTAGCACCAGGTGATCTGGACGCAGCGGAAGGGGCCCGGGTGCGCGGCGAGGACGTTGGTCACCGCGTTGGTTATGCCCAGCGTGTCCTCCAGGCCCGGCCGCCAGGTTGGGTTCTTCGCGCACCCCGGGACGAGGCCGGCGTCCAGGAAGACGAGGGGCACGGCGCGCCAGAGGCCGCGCCAGCGCGAGGCAAGCGCGGTGGTGCGGGCGGCGTCCTTGGTGGGGAGCCGGGAGACGATGTTGCGCAGGATCTGGTCCGGGAGGCTGCTGATGCGGTCGACGCCGTCGCGTGGGCCCGCGGACCACGCGGCGAAAACTGCGGCGGCGAGCGGCGCGTCGGAGGTGGCGGGCGGGGCGGGGAGGGACTCGTAAGCCGCCTTGAGCGCCGTGACCGTGCCTTGGTCCTGGCCGTCGAAAGCCCGAACCGTCTTTACGCTGGCGATGCGCCAGCCTCCCCCAGATCCATGGTCTCCGGCGGCGGTTCGGCGGAGCAATCAGGGTTCAGGGGAGAGTCAGTGGTGGCCAGTGAGGAGGACTGCGGAGCTGCTTCGTCGTCTACTGGCTTTTGTTGCTGTTAGGCTAAATGTCCGACCCATACACACACCGGGCGTCTTTGGTAGGCTGGACTAGCCCGGCCTGCACTAGGCCAGCCAGGCTAGCCCACCTGGGCCTGTATGAGTGGGTGCTTTTTTATTATTAATAATTGATTTTTAATTTATTAATATTAATAACCGACTGATTCGAAAATTTATAAATTTAGAGGCGATAGGTATCTATTCCAATCATCGGACGACAATCCAACTAAGTGGCCCAGTCCTCCTTTGGCCGCGCGGCAGCTGGATATCGCCCACCACTGCTCGTGTGTTCTTTTCATTTTCGATTTCTCAGCTTAACGGTTATGCATTGTAAAGTCTTAATTAAATATACTATTATGAATAAAAAACGACTTATGCCAATTTTTTTGATGGTAAAGTATATGTTGATGCAACCATTTTAACTTACAACAGGCCAAAATGATTTTATAAGCTTAAAATATAAATATATAAAGTAGGGTAGTTGTTAAGAACAACTTTAGTGCTTAACAACTATCCTACTTTATATATATTTTTTAAAAATTGTAAACGTATTTTGGACTGTTGTAAGTTAAAACGGTTGCAGCAACATATATTTTACCACAAAAAATGGGCACAAGTTTTAAATGTGTAAAAGTATATTTAATTTAGATTTTAGGAAGCCTAATTGTTAAGCTGGAAATTTCGAAAATAAGAACACACCAGCCACCCTCGTGTAGTCGTCCACCTGGTGGGCGAAACCCCGCTGTCGTCCGGCCAAAGAGCGACTAGACCCACTTAGTTGGGTTGTCGTCTGATGGTTGGGCGATAGGTACCTATCGTCCATTTAAATGGTGACAGAGCGACTACTTTTACAAATTTTTGAATGGGTCAGTTATTGATATCTTAAATTAAAAAATCGATTATTAATAAAAAAATCATGTTTGGTAGGTTGCAGTCTGCGGGCCGGGCTGAGATGAGATGGTGTTGGTTAGGCTGGAGAAAACGGTTGGGGAGTATAACTGTCAAGGAGGAAAGATGTATGGTAGGCTATATGGGTAGGAGTTTGTTCACCGGAGGTGATGTTACCACCACATCGGCTAGCACAACACATAAACGGAAAACAGGCACAAACAATGTATTTCATTGAATCTGATCACTAGGATTTCAACAGTCTGTACACAATTGCTAAGATTACAACAGTAAGAACCATAATCACAATATTTTTGCACTAATTACTATCAGGTTCAACTATTACAGTGGTGTGAGATGGAGGCAGCAGTGATGATGTAAAAGTCACACAAACATCTTTTTCACTTGAATTTTTTTAAACCATGCACTTGTGTGTGGCATTCTTCCCAAGATTGTTACACACTTGGACGCCTGCCGATCCAAACTACATACTAAGCCATTAACCTGCAAAGAAAAGACAACGGAAACAATTTGACCAAAGTAATCAGGTAAACCTAATATTTTTGGTAGTTGTAATCATTGGCATCTAAAAGTTGACCCACAGTTAATGGAACATACTACTCCCTTACTAAATTGTTGTCGCCGTTGACTTTTTTTGTTAAGTTTGACCATTTGTTTTATTCAAATAAAGTTTAACAAATGTCATATATTTTGTTGGAATATGTTTTATCACTAAAGAAACTTGAAATGTAGCATATTACTTTTTGTTTTTTAAGAAATTTTTTGAATAAGACGAATAGTCAAACGCCACGAAAAAAGTCAATGGCGACAACAATTTACTAAAGGAGGGAGTATCATTTAAGCAAGCAAATTACAAATGGAAACCAACAAACTTAAGAAAATAGAGACAGAATATAAGAAGGCAACAGTTCAAAACACTTTTAATCAGAAGGGTTGTTTGGTAGGCTAGACAACAACATAATACTAGAAGGCAAATGTGAAAGATTGCAAAGCCATCAGAATAGAAACAAAAAAGAAACAATTGATGTGTGCCTAATCATCATAGGGCATTGTAGAAAACAATAGCAAATAAAAATCAAGGGAATGAAGAAGCATAGGACATGAAGTAGCATAATATTACAATACCAAGTTCAGAATAGTCTTGCATGAATCAGAACCCAACCACTCCTAGAACTAAAAGCTATGATCTACCCACCGAAGCAAGTCATCAAACTACCTGTTGTATAAAAAAAGGTTAGGATTGTGGGTTAAGGGGGAGGAGTCAACATAACATCTCAACTCAACCCTTATCAAAAGACAGCATTCACAAGTGAAGAGGCTCACATATAGTAATGCTTGACCAACCACATCCTCGGCCACAGGACATGGTGAGCCTCGATCATGTCGATGTACCCTCTAGCCTAGGACTTGTTATCCGAGTAGATGAGAATACGCCACCATCGTAGCCTCCTGAGTGAAGTCCGGAGCTTCCATGACAATGAATGAAGATGCAACTAGGCCCCCTAGTGGGGTTTGGTGATAAATGACAAAGAATTAAAATTACTAATATGTAGGATATCAAAGTGCAAACACCCACATTATGAGAAAGTCTACCCCTCATACAAAAAGATGAACAAAAAGACTCAAAAGCAAGAGCTAAAAGAATAGATTTATGCCTTTTTTAGTATAGGTGTGTCAAACTATCAAGAGGGGTGAAACGATTTTACATGCAGGGAAAATGTGCTCTAAGAATGTACAAAAGCTTGGAAACCAAAATTACCAAAAAGGAGCCAAGTCCAAAAAGCCAACTTAACCTAGCTCTCACGAAGGAACAAAAGTTTTGTGGGGGGACGAAAGTTCCGTCAATTCCAGGAACTTTCCGACGGAAGTTCCGTCCCCAACAAAACTTTCGTCCCGACATTTGAGACTAGGCTCTTTGTCCCCGATGAAAGTTCCGTCATTTCCAGAGAGTTTGGGATGGAAGCTCCAACCTGAACGGAACTTCTGTCCCGACAATCCGCATGCCTATTTCCTTCATTTCTCCATTTTTTTAGTAGAAAGATCATATAGTTTCAAGGAGCATCTTAGGATTTATTCCTTCACTGTCTCGACGTGGAATGAACTTCGCAAACATATAGGACCATCCAAACAAATGACCTAAAAAAAAGGACTTATATTCTTGGATAACTTGAGTCGTTTGAATCATTGGATCTTGGTACAACGGATTAGATGTTTTATCCTTTTATGCTAAAGAAATTATTCTCTCTCCCCCGCAAAAAAAAAGAAAGGGACTATTGTATTCTTGCCCTTACTTTCAACTCTAATTGTGATTTTACCCCTGGTTTTCAAACTTTGTGATTTTACCCCTATGTTTACAAAGCGAAAAGTTTGTCTACCCTTAGTTTTTAATGTTGTTAGGTCAAAGCAAGTTTATTGATTTAAAAAATAAAATAACTTTTAGAAAATAGGGAAAGGATAAAACTACCCTCATGTTCTATTATTCCCTTGCTGCTGCAAGACATGAGCCAGATAGCAATCGTAAGCCAAACCCTAACCTAATGGCGGCAGATCCTGTGGCGCGGGTGCCGAGCGCGGAGTGGAGGGCGCGGAGCGGGGCATGGGCCACCGTGAGGCGCTATGTTAGAGCACGATGCGGGGTGCGGAGGGCACGGTACA
>JAUNZO010004275.1:0-22434 GCA_031894775.1 Chloris gayana | reverse complement strand
GGATAAAATACTCCTTTGTCTTAGACTCAGGAGGTCATTAGAATTTTGAACCCGGCCAGAGTTCTTCAGGTACTTAATCAAGCCAAAAAGATGTACTAGCATTGGAGGCATTTTGTACTTTATACAATGAGCAGGACTCCCGCTCCTCTTTTCAAAAGTATGAGTCACTCATTCTTTTTTCCATAACCAGAATAAGAGTTTGCCGATTGTGTACTTCAATTGTTCCACGCCCCTAACATTTCAAATTTTGAAACTCCTCAAACATGAACAAACATTTAGCGAACACTAAAATGTTACAGCTGTTATTTGATTAACAAACCATATTAGCAGTACATATACAACATGTTTTACATGTCATATGGTAGAAATCATAAATGGCTCTGTCTGAATATAGGCTGATCCCTGTCAAACAGTCCGCAAGGGTGGCACGGACAGTGTGTCATATAGGGATGTTTTTGGTGGGGTGAACCTAAACTCAACAAAATGATCAAACCTTTGTAAATCTGAACTGAGCATAGACATGTGCCTATTTTGAAAGAGTTAATTAGATTGATACCATTCAATAGTTACTTGATTTAAAATATGCCACTAAACTTTGTGAAACAACCTGGTGCTATTAATTATAATTTTATCTAAATTCGAATCATGCTACTGATGATGTACCTATTTTACTTGTATTATTCTTATGTTGGATAAAAATGCCCCCAAATCGATTCAATACCTTCTACCTCTATGTTCACCTGTTTCTTGATTACTCACTGTAAATGTTGTATTTATTATAAATTATTTTTAAATAGTAAGCAATATTTTTAAATAGTAAGCATATATATGCTGATTTTGTGAATCTTCATATATCATTTGTAGTCTAGTTTCTCGAAGATGCTCATACATATATGATGATTTTATGAATCTCAATATCATCATTGATCTAGTTTAGTCGAGATGTTCATACGTGTCGTTAAAAGCAATTTTAATGCCAATACAGGTTATTGAACATGTAAACCCAGTTTTCATCCCAGTGTCACGGAACTAGGGTGCATAAGAGATGAGGGTCTCTTTTTTACTTTAACTTGGTTGACATGTCCCCTCAGAATCGATGTGAAAACATTTTACAATTGTTTGCGATAGACAATCTTCAACACACAATCTACACATTTGCTTGAGCACCACACCTGATTATTTATTTGACCCCTGATGAATAATAAGCTATCATATTTTCACCTCATAGAAGGGCTACAATAGTGAATTTCTTTCTGTAGCATAATGGGACTTGGGCTAGACTTCATAAAAATATTTGAAATTCAGAAACTCGAAACTGGTTAAGTTTCTTGTAGTAAAACCTAGCTATCTGTTTGGGTTCGAGTCTGAGACTTAGCGTAAGAAACCAAAATCTACGATATCGAGATGCATATCAAGAATCATAATATTTCAAGAAGTATAATATCATGGTTAGCTCAGTTTCTCTGATTGAAACAGTCCTACCTCAAGTTGAAAAAGCTGTGTCGCTGGAGATGACAATGTATTTTCGTTTTATGCATACAACTCAATCTTGAAGAAAAATTGCCTAATATAAAATGTAACCTTTTTCGGTCACCAAGAGCTAAAAGTTACCTGCTAACAAAAAAATAATTTATATTTTTACAAAAAATATTAGTGAATTACTAGAACAGAAAACGCTAGCAATGTACCATTGGACACTGGTCCAACAGGTCCCCATTTTTTTCGAAAAGAAGAGGTAGAGAGAAAACCCACCATATAAACAACAATGTGCGCACGGCGTGCTTCTAGTTATTGTTTATTACTAGTTTGTCCTGTCTTACCTTCATCTTCCTCAGCATAGTGCCCTAACACCCAGGGGGCGAAGCTACAGTGAAACACACCCCGGCCCGGTGCCAGCAGTTAATTTTTTTGAAGCTAATACTCTCAACACTAAGTTTTGACCATAGGGTCATGGCACCAAAGTGCACATTAGGTGAGGTTCTCCCTTTTACAGTTCATCTTGATTGAACTGTCCCCTCAGAATCAATGTGAAAACATTTTGCAATGTTCCGCAATCGACAATCTCCAACAAAATCTACACATTAGCTTGAACGCCGTGTGCCATTATTATTCAACCCTGAATGATAACTGTCTTTATTTTCACTGGGTACCATATTTCAGCAAGTGCAATGTGAGTGATGGCACAGGACCCCTAATATTTTGGGCCCCCAAAATCATCCTACTTCATAACAGAACAAAGCACGTCAGGGTTGTTGCTTGATCTCTCCGTCTCTCTCTTGCTGATTAACCCGCATGATGCCCCTCATGTCCTCATATTTCAATCACGGATGAGAACATGCAACAAATTCCCTCCCTCCTGCTTCCAAATCCCAATCGCGATCACGCTGAGGACAACAAGAAACATCATGCATTCCTCTGGTATTAGCTTTTACTAACTATCAAATCATGGCATCCATGTTTGATCATAAGTAGAATTGTCCTCCTTGCAAAATAGTGTCTAGCGCACTTGGTCCTGAGGTACCTTAATTGGGAGGTGACTTATTTAGAGCATCTAGAACAACATGTGGCTTCTAACCTCTCTGCTTGCTTTCACTCAGACTTTTTGTTAAAGTTTCAAGCAAATTAATGTTCAGATAACTTTTTCTTAGCAGGAATTCTTGTTTATTTTTTAGTATTCTTAAAACATGCAGCAATAAAATAGAGCAAAACATATATTATTATTGTAATTTATATTTCGAAATATAGGGCCCCAACTTTGTATTTCGCACAAGGGCCCTGCTGGGTACAAGAGCTGCAACAGTGTTTTTTCTTAGCATAAATCAAAACTAGTCAACCTAGCAACGCATTTGCGCTGCTTGTCTTGATATTTAAAGATAAATATTAAATTATAATTAAACAATATGAGAAATTGTGGAAAAATATATTTAGTTTTACTACTAATTTTAAATTTTGTTAATGTTTGTATTGCTATCTAATAATATATTTACCTCAACTACTGTTTAGATTACGTGTGTCTCTGATTCTACCCATCCATTCTCTTTTATTGTCTCAAGAAGGAAGAAATAACATTATCTTTTCTCTTGTAGCGTGAGGATTTAGGAAGAGAGAGGGGGTAATGATTGTCTCAAAGAAAAATATTATCTTTTCTCTTGTAATGTGAGGATTTATTTATGAAGAGAGAGGGGATAACGGTGGATAATTTTATAAAAATATGGGAGGGTACTTTAGTCCTATTATTGTAATGGTAGTGTAATTTTTCATTTTTGTCCAATTATCTTTTCTCCTGTATCTTGAGGATTTATGAAGAGAGATGGGGTAATGGTGGGTAATTTAATAAAAATATGGAAGGGTATTTTTAGTCTTATATATACAACAGATGGGAGATTAGGTAGAGATCATAGCCGTTGCATTTTATTAAACGTCTAAATTTAAGAAACTAGATTCAATTTGTTAGGTTTTGCAGTGAAACCTAACAACCGAGTCTTGAGACTCAGCGTGAGTAACATCTTGACGATAGCGAAATGCATATAGTGATGCTTTCGTGAATAATTATCATCACTAGTTCTGTTTCTTTGAGATGCATGCATGCGTTCATATCAGTGAGTCTCACCGTATCCATATGTCTACGAAAGTTCTACACAGATGTGTTTTTAAAAACATGTTACAAAAATAACCACAAATATATGAAAACTTGTAAATAATGCAGGAAACTTGTAAACAAACCAACAATGTTTGCTGTCACTGCCGGCGACAGCTCACTTTGAGTGACTCGGAACCTTGCATATGCCGGCCTCGAATGGCCGCACAGGACCGGCCATTATTGACGCGACTGCAATACTAGACTGACCTGCAGAGAACTTAGACTATTGTGGAGCTTGCAAGCACCATATGTAAGCTTATTCAAACATGGAACATGCAACAAAAGCGATACACAGCAAGCAGAACAAGGCCCAACTGTTCCAGGACCAGGCATCTGAACAGCAACGGGGCACTCGATCGCTCGCAACATGCATGTATGCTCAGCGGCGATCACATTCCTTCATCTCGGCGCAGCGGGGGTAGCATGACTCGACAAAGCGGCACCAAGGCTCGCAGTTCTGGTAGCACCTCCTGCACCTCTCAGTAGTACAGTTTTCGATCCCGCCGACGGGGAGCAGCTTGGAGAGCACATCGGCGAGCTCCTTTGCCACGGGCATCTGCAGCAGCACCTGCTCCTGCTCCTTCTCCGGCATCACCCGAGCATGAACGGCGGCAAGCTGGGGTCCCACGACCACGCACAGGAGCAGAGCCCAGATGGCAACCATCTTCAGCGCAGCGGCGGAGGAAGAAGCCATTGCAACTGTGAGGGGCTCGCGACTAGTAATGAGAGCCTGAATATCTGTGTGTGCAGTGGCGATGGTGTGGAGCGTCAGGAACAAGATAATACAATTTATAGAGCGATGCGTGCACATCTCGAGTGGTTATAATTTCGGATGGAGCCAATACATGTGAGGGGTCATGTAGGGTTTAGGGTTTAGACATGTGTAGTACCCAAAATAATGCCCCTCCCGGTCTCAAATAAATGGATAATGTCGTTCTGAGTGCCGTGCGGTGTGGACGCGTACGGCGAACATTTCTTAATAAAACCACGTGAGTTGTAATCCTTTTCCACGATTCAAATTTAGGATAATTTTAATCCACAATACTCAGTAGTTTTTAGCCAGTAGTTTAGGTTATTTTTATACTTTCACCAATAAATAACGGAGTTATATTTTTTTCATACAATATAATTTTGATATATGAAATACAACTTTATTTTAACAATAATAATGAACACAATATTAACATGAAAGATTAATTAGATTACTAATTTTTGTTTATATTATCATGAAATAAAAATTAATCACGTTAAATGCATCATTTTGACGATAGTACCATCAATATGGAAAAATACTCGACATTAGTTGTGTATCTCTGACACCAGATCTCTACTGTTAGATCAAACTATTGCAGTAGTTTTGGAAAACTACTGAACACTATTGTGGACCGGAAAACTCCTCTCGAAATTATCTGGTTGATGGTGATTTGCATGCATTTGTTTGGTAGCGTAGCCTGGTGTCCTTGATATGCATGGTTAAATGTACTTTCTTTTTAAGGCCCAAGCAAACTACCCGTTTTACCTCCAAAGCTCCTGCTTCAGCAGAATAATACAAACCACAATCTGTGGATTATTTTCCTCTTCTTTTTCCTTGGGCATCTACGGCTCCGAGTAGAATATATGCCTCTCTCATACATATATCACCCAAACCAAGTCTTAAAAGGCGATTAGTGCTAGCTTCCACATTTGACGCATCAGGAATGCGGAAGACGGCTAAGGTATTGCGTTTCTGATAATTTGATTTTTCTTTTTCCATTTCTCAGCTACTTACTTTGACCTTCCCTTTTTTTCCTTGTCTGAGTACGTTTTTGATTGAAGAGAAGTTCCTTACCTCTTGAACGCAAAACATTTTCAGAGTCGTCTACTCCATTTTTTGGTTTGCCATGAAACACCCCGTTTTTTGGCTCGCGTGAGAACATGGTCACATGCGCATGCATCTTGTGCGCACAAAGGTCTCTATCTGGCTGCTTCTCCCGACCATGCTTTGGCCTCGGGGACAACTACTGAGCTAGCCGTACCGCGCATGCAGATGGTCTCAGGCAGTATTCTCTAGAGGATAAGAATGCTTAGTTTCTCTTGGAGACGTTTCTCAAATTTTTAATTAATAAATGAAAGTAGATCTAATGTAAGATTTCATTTTATGGTCTCATCTGTTAGTGTAATATATAAAATTCTCATTTATGTGATCAATAGTAGTTGATGATGTGTACCCAACGTTTTGATAACCACATATTCTAAGTTTTCATCCCCCTGAAGGCTGAAGTCTAATTGTTCCCTCTTAAAAATTTCATACCATATCATCAAATTTAGCTAAATAATATGTCATTTAATCAGAATAAAACAGATATAAACTTGTATTCATAATGATTAATGACCTAAGAGCTTGTCTAATGCTGGAGGCCGCGCTCACTACCCAAGGTACAGCACGGAGGCTACCTCTGAGACTATGCGCCCAAGATAAGTTACGGGCCAGGAAATGACGAAATAAAAGACACTAGGTCCCATTCGCCGAGCCGTCTGCTCGCCTCTCGCAAATCGATTTCATTTTCTACTAAAAGGTGTGTTTCAGTCCATCCACACCTATAATTTCTTATGTACCAGTCTCGAGGAATGCGTGTGATGCTGTGCAATTCCATTGTATAAGACAGATAGTACTCTGAGTAACATCAATGTATACTGCTCGTGTAGATGGGATCCACAGTAGGTGATAATAACTATTGTAATTTTCACAATGTTGAGGTCATGATTGGTAATAGAGTCAGTCCCACAGAGAGTTAAAATAAATCCAACATCGTCCCTGACCCTCTGCATGGGAGAGAGAGAGTAGAAAAAAGGCATTATAAATAAAGTATTATTTCATATGGCCAGGACATGTGTATGATGTTGTGCATTTCTATTGTGTAAGACACATAGCACTCTTAGTGGACAAGTCATGTCCTGCATCAATAGCATACTTCAACCTGACATATGCACATTGGTTTGTCCCATTCATGGGTACAATTTTGAAATTTGAATTACTCCTTTGTCTTAGACTCAGGAGGCCATTAGAATTTTGAACCCGGAGTTCTTCTGGTACAATTATCGGAGGCATTCTGTACTTTATACAATTAGCAGGACTCCCGCTCCTCTTTTCGAAAGTATGAGTCTTCTTTCTTTTCCGTTACCAGAATAAGAGTTTGCCCATTGTGTACTTCAGTTGTTCCACTCCCCTAACATTTCTAATTTTGAAACTCCTCAAACATGAATAAACATTTAGCGAACACTAAAATGTTACAGCTGTTATTTGATTAACTAACCATATTAGCAGTACATATACAACAGCTGTTTCAATGTCATATGACAGAAATCTTAAATGGCTGTCTGAATATAGGCTGACGAATAGTTTCCCAACACCCAACCTGAACACCAAATTCCGGTGATTTGTGTCAAACGGTCCGCAAGCGTGGTGCTGACAGTCCGTCATACAGGAGCTTTTTGCTATTTTGCCCACGAGTTCGGTGGGCTTCGCCGGAACACCCACCGCTCGAGGGGCTTCTCTAAAACGCCCATCAGTACTTCGACCGTTCAAATGCCCATATCTGTTTAGTACATTTATTTTCTTTTCTTTTTCACTTTGACACATCCGGAAATGACTGAAGTACCCTCGCTCTCCAAAACGTTATTTCTCAGCAATCATATCAGATTGACGCCATCGGTTTTGTAAAAAAGAATTACGCCCGGGCTACTGCTACCAAAAAAATGCCCAGACTGGGCGCAAATTCTCCGGACCCTTCTTCCTTTTGTCGTGATTAGATCCAATCACGATGGAGGCCTAGTGAGAACTTCGGTCTAGTTTCTCTTCTTCTTTGGTGGTAGAAGCAAGAAGGAGTGAGACATGAGAAAGAAGATGACGCTCAATGCCGCCTACAGCAATGTTGGCTGCTATTCATTGTGTGGTGGCACTACTTCTGGTTGAGCCGTCTGTGGCGCACGAAGGCCACTTCCTGTGCAGTCATCTATACGGACCGTCATACAGGATTGGAATTGAGTTTTGGAGCTATTGTTGAGTGCTATCGGTTGTAATCTCTTTGGTTTACATATTGCTTGTAACTTGAGTAGTATGTACTCAACTACATATTAATATAATTCTACTTTCAACTCAAAAAAAGTAATGTGTTTGATCGACCCTATGGGGATTGTAGGCATTTGAAGGCACTATACATGAATGAATTTATCAATGGGAAGCCAACAAGTAAGATGCGTTGATAGAGAGGCCATGGTTAATGTGATGCCAGTGACTACTTCCCAAGATCGGCAAGACCCTTGAGGAGTTGATTAGGACCAGCATGACATTTAAGGATTATAGTGGCAGAACCTCAAAGATCAAATGAATGATCAATGTGGAGTTAGCTGTGGGAAGGAAGACACTGCCGATGAGTTTCTTTATTATAGATGTGAAGGTGCCGTATGCGGCATTGTTGGAAAGACATTGGATTCACGCTAACTGTTGTATTCCTTCAACATTCATCAGATGTTAATTCAATGGGTTGATGATCAGGTTGAAGTCGTACCAGTAGATAAAACAATGTATGTGGTGATGACTGATTTCTATGATTGCTGGATTGAAGGGATGAAGTGCACATTAGGGGATTATTGGGAATGCGATAGTGTTGAGACTTTGACAGAAGGTATTCATATCACAAGTGAAGATGATTCTCAACGTTATCTATAAAATTGATAGTATCACAATCGGCAAAGGTTATACAAATTTTTTTTTATTGAAAGTGGATTTACTGATTGCTATTAGGAAATCTGGCTGGTCACTTGGGGGCATTTATTATCTTTATTTTAACTGATCCGTTGGTAAACACGTAGTTATGATTCTTGGAGATGCATTCGTGCATCCATGTGATCGATCATACGAGTGAGTCACAGTGTGTCTATGAAAGTTCTAAACAGATGTGTTCTAAAAATAAATTACGATAATAACGGCAAATATATGAAAATTTTTAAATAATACAGGAAGCTCATGACAACTTATTAAACAAACCAACAATTTTTGCTGTCACTACCGGCGACAGCTCACATAGATTGACTCGGACCTTGCATGGCGGCCACGAAAATGGCTGCACAGGACCGGCCATTATTGATACGACTGCAAGCAATACAAGAACAAGACTGACTCTGCAGAGAGCTTAGACTATTACGGAGCTTGCAAGCACGGCATGCAGCACCACAAGCTTATTCAAACTTGGAACATGCAACAAAGCGACACACAGCTAGCAAAACAAGGACCAGGGCATGTCCGAACAGCAGCGGAGCACTACTCGCCCGCAGTATGCGTACACGCTCACCGGGTATCGCATTTGAACATGTTGCGGCAGCCGGGGTAACATTCCGGGACAAAGCGGCACCAAATGCGGCAAGTCTGGTAGCAACTCTTGCACTTCTCAGTAGTACATTCTCCGACCCCGCCGTTGGGGATCAGGTGGGCGAGCACATCGGCGAACTCCTGCGCCATGGGCATCTGCAGCAGCACCTCCTGCTCCTGCTCCTGCTCCGGTGTTGCCCGAGCATGAACGGCCGCCAGCTGGGGTCCCATGACAACGCACAGGACAAGTGCGCTGATGGCAACCATCGTCAGCGCAGCAGTGGAGGAAGAAGCCATCGCAACAGTGTGGTAGGCTCGCTGGCTAGTAAGGAGAGACTGGGTGTGTGTGATTGTGTGGAGCGTTAACAAGATAACGCAATTTATAGAGAAGCGATGCTTGCCGATCCAGTCGTTATAAATTTGGGTCGAGCTGATGATGTGTTTGTACTTTGTAATCGTTCCTGCAGATCAGCATCAAGACATGCGAAGCACGCGTCGGCTTACGTGGATGGGTGTGTCCTTGGATTAGATCAGTACGTCCCAAAGGTGCATGTGCTCGCCGTGGTTGCTTTTGGGCACGCTCGCGGCTCCAACGTGCGCGTGCAGCAGCACGGCGGAGAGGCCAGGAAATGACGAAAGAAAAGACACGAGGTCTCGTTCATCGAGCAGTCTGCTGGCCTCAATTTGATTCCATTTCCTGAAAAGTGCGTTTCGTGCTCATCCACACCCTTCAATTTCCTCACTGCCAGTATCCAGATGCGTTTGATGCTCTGTAGTTCAATTGTATTATTATGGACATGTCATGCGTGTCCCTACAATAATAGCATGCTTCAAATCCTGACATATGCTCATTGTTTTATCCCGTACACTGGCAAACTTTTGAATTTGATCCTCCTATCACGTTGGAGAAAATATTCTTTTGCTTTTATAGTTAGGAGGCTATTTGAATTTTGAAAGTCGAGTTCTTCTGGTACTATCAAGCCAAAAAAATCTTATATTTACTAATTGGAGGCTCCATTTAAGGCCTCCACGTTAATCGGAAGAAAATCCTAGAAATTCTCACAAAAAAGCAAAACATCCGACCGTCAAATCAAATGCTCGATTAACTATTGTCATCCGATCTAACATGGTTAAAATTACCCACCTATGCCATTATCAATTAATGAAAGATAACCTAAAATACCCCTAATATGAAGCTCTGCCGCAAAAAAAGAATATATCCTAAAGATACGTGGGATAGAGTTGTAAAGAGATATCCAGCCTGTGCATGTTGGAATAATTCTAATATTTATTTTCCTTAGCGTGCCTTAAACCTTTTCCCTAGTAATTACTGCAGATGTTCAATCTGCCGCCGCCATTGTGGCCGTATTTGCGGCGGCACGACACATGCATAGGTTGTGACATCTCAAAGTTGCTTCGATTGCTTAGCTGCCCCTCCTGTTTCAATTTGGATGTTTAACCTGTGCTTTGTTGTGCTGATATTCATCAACAATCGCATCAGCAAGGGCAACAAGAAGAAACAAGGAAGCAACTGTACTGACGATAGAGAAGACAAGGGATTTCAGATTTGCTTCAATAACTACCCCTTCTATTTCAATCAAGTTGTTTTATCGTGCTTTCTGCTGCTATCTATTGATCAATAACCGCAACAGTGGAGGCAACAAGATGTAAACATGGAAGCAGAGTAAAGACCATACAGAGGACATGCGAAACGAGATTGCGTTTCTGCTACTAGACGCAACTAATAATGATCTGGTGTCACACGAGGATTTCAAGCAATGATTAACCAAGCTGTACATATTTATCTACGTGCTTCCTTTTAATTATTTTTTTCGACTCGATGTACTCTTTATCAAAGTTTTCATTAGTAGATAATGGATCAACACCGGCGTACACGTTCCATGTAGTACTTCAGGCCAAAAGATGATGGCAAATACATGTGTCGTTTCTTGAAGGCTCCCTTCAGATTATGCAGATCAGTGTATACCTAAAGATTTTTTTATTTACGTTTCAAGTATTTGTAGTTATGAATCTTGGCAGCTACATCTCCGAAGAATGCTTACTAATTACGGACTCTTAAGGCTTCGTTCCTAAATCCAAGAGATGCAGCTTAATCGAGCTTCCTGCATGCTAAGGTAATTTAGCTGGCTCATTCTGCTCCTATTTTTGTACTGGGGTTAGTTTGCTAAATATCTGATTCATTTATGATAAAAGATGTTCATGCCTTGGATTTGAGAATGCAGGTGCCGTTTGTACAACTGGAACTTCTCAAAACTAGATGTGCATTATATTTGACATTTAGTTTAAAGTCTTATTGTTGCATGTTGTGCAAATTTGTGGACACTATCAAATAATACGCACAGTTTTATATATGAAAAATAGAACTGGAACTTCTCAAAACTAGATGTGCATTATATTTGACATTAGTTTAAGGTCTCATTGTTGCATGTTGTGCGAATTTTTAGACACTATCAAATAATACACACAGTTTTATATACGAAAAATAGACATACATCATACTTTTAAATTTTCAGAACAGATCATTAATAAGTACTTCAATACTAACTGAATTCATTAGAATACAATAAATCTATGGGTCCATTCTGTCAGTCTCTTAAAGAAAACACAACAATGATCAAGCATTAAAAGATCTGTAATCAGAGAGTTTACGCTTAGGTCTACCCATTCTTGAAGGTAGGAAGGACCAAGTAATTACTCCCATACGTAATGCATTAATGATCTGAAATCAAGAGCTTACATTCCAAAAAAGATTTTTCACTTTGAAGTAAAATATTATGCATTCAACGTAATTGGCTTATTGTTTCTCCTTTTTCCTTATTCAAACCAACTGAACTAATGTCTATAGACACTTTGTTCGTCAGAAGTATCGAGCTACTCTTGCATTATCCATAATATAGACATGACGTCATTATCCCGTGAGATTATGTACCTTAGCATGTGATGTTCTTTGATCTGACGACACTCATAGCTATAGTGGGGCTAAATTATTATCAAAATTAAATCTCTATGACTCTCTTTGTTATAATAAATATAATGTAGTGTAATTATGAAAAAATAAAATAAGTACCTAGTCCGTGCGGATGCATGGGTTGATAGGCTAGTGTTCAAGAATTGGAGGCAGTCTACACTTCAATTAGCAGGACTCCCCCTCCTCTTTTCAAAAATATGAATTGACCATTGTATACTTTAAGCAGAATAAGAGTGAGTCCACCGTGTACATCAACTATTCCACTCGCCTAACATTTTAAATTTTCAACCTCCTACTGCACACATGAATGAATATTTAGCGAACACTTAAAAGTTAAAGCTAGTATTTGATAATCTAACCACATTAGCAGTACATATGTTTGTTGCGATTACACAATACAACTAAGATACTTACAATGCATGCGCACTCACCCTAAGAACACACACAGATGCACAAACCGTACATCTATGAGCATCTTCAAAGACTGAGCCGACAAATGATCGATGGAAGCATCGCCTATACCACTAAAAACACATTAATGAATCCTAGAAATTTCACTCCCATGGAAGGTTGAACCGAGGACCTGAGGTGCTACTGAGGTTCTTGTAACAACTAGGCTACATGCCCTTCGCAGTAGTACATATACAAGCTCTTTGTACAATCAATAATAGTTAGATCTGGCGTTTCATTATTTCTGCAATATGACTTACATGGTATATAAATGTTAAAATGTGATGAGGTTGAAACCTTAAGGCCAATCTTAATGGGAATTTCATTTTTAGTGAGGCCATTCTCAATGTGGCTTTCTCGACACTAAATGAGGTGATACATAAATAAAAATGATGCCTTTCATACACATGAAAGGATGTGGACACAATTTCCATCACCATGAAAGCTAGTAATAGAAATTATAAGCAAAGTCTTTTCTTTCATCCCCAACATCTCCAACTAACAACTAAGTATCACTTAGCATTAATTTAATGTTCTACGAAACCTATGGAATTGTGTCATCAAAATGAACACTGAGAGAAGAAGTCCCATTTCATAGAACAAGAACACAAATTTGATGTGTCATTCTTGGAAACCGTGAAATGAAAGTGACCATTAAGATTGACCTAAATGGCTTTGTTCCGAGGTTGAAGGATTTATACCCCTTGGCTTCTAACGGTCATTCTCTTGCCTTACATATGTCAAATGGTCCACTAAAAACCATGAAAATGGTCGTAGGAATTGATGTGTACGGGGTGTCCCGATCTTCCGAATGGTTCCGATAAACAGAGATTTGGTGGAGGCTTGACACAAATCGATCCGGCTTCCAAACAACACGTTCCGAACCCCGCAATCGCAGCACCACGTCTCCTCTGGTTATCAACCGTGCAAGCATGATTGATCTCGCCAAGCAGGCTAATCCTTGCCTACGAATCGAAGAACACAAGCAAGAACAAGATAGAAGCAACCAAATTACAAATATATGATTAAACTCACGAGTTGGGGTCTCACAAACCGACAAAACGGCGAAACTGTTCTTGACAGAATAATCTAAGCAAAACCCAAACCCTAATAGGCTAAGAGATCATTCTCTTGCCTTACATATGTCAAATGGTCCACTAAAAACCATGAAAATGGTCGTAGGAATAGGCTAAGAGATGGTCCGATAGGCCCCCAACCTCAAGGGTAGTTCGAGAGGTCTTGTCCGACGTTCCACCGGGGTAGCGGGAAGTCCGCTAGATTTAACTAGAAAACATGATCAAAGAATAAAGTAGTTGATTATGAAACAGAATCAACAGCTGTTGATAAAGTTGTTACTTGTTACATCCCAGCCCAAAACTTAATAGGATTGATAGAATGCTCATAGTAACAAGTTGTAACTTCTTCTTCGGAAGCTCATCTCCAAATAACTATGAGGTTAAGAGTGCTTGACCTGGAGAAATTTTGGGATGAGTGACCGACCGAAAAGTTCTTCTTGAGCATGCACAAGTGAGGATCTAGGTGTAAGCAGGCCCGAATCTAGGGTCGAAACGTTACATTTCTCTAGTTATTCAATCTTGTACTCGTGTAGAAGTTGTCCATGCTACTTGCACGAGTGAGGAGCTAGGTGTAAGCAGGCCTGACTCCAGGGTTGCAGAAGTACACGTTATCAGGTACGAGCGCGTTTTGCTTCATTGAACATACCAATACTCGTTGTGATCCGGGGCTTGCCCGATTTTCTCGTCGTAGGATCTAGGGGATAACTTGACCCGTGCAACCTGATGAACCAATGACACCAACAGCTGCTCGAACAGCCACCTGTGACAAATGATTTCGCCCAACCACATGCTTTGATCGATGCTTGACCTGAACCACGCAAATCACAAGAAAACACAAGAACAAATGGTAGAGAAACACTCCCAATCCTCAAGGGGGCAGCAATGCCACAACCGTAAGGATAAGAGCACTTGGCATTTCTCTATTTTCTGAGTTCAATTCGTGGTTAGAGTTTCTACCAAGTATACAAAGGTTATTTATACTAGGAACACCCCTCCTAGTTGGGCTAAACCGAAGTTAGATGGGCCTGGGGCGAAACAGGAAAGCAAAAGTCGTACAGGAAAGAAAAGAAACACAATGTTCAGATTGGACACTCCGAACTGACCAAAAGGAATACAATGTTCAGATCGGAAACCCCGAACTGACCAAAAGGAACATGCTGCGAATTGAAATGGTTCTGGAATAGTCTTCACCAAAATGGCCATAACTCCGTCCACAAAGCTACGATGGAGGTGTCATTTGTTGCATATGAATGTAGACTTCATAAGCTTTCCATCCATGTATAAAACATATGATGATCTCCTCTAGAATAATATAGAATTGATCTGACATTTGGAGAACAAAATTTGTGCTTCAGCCCTTCGACTTCAACTTGCTCTCTTGGGGTGTCAAGTGGCCGCCACGCCCTAAACTTGTGCTTCAAACCTCATGTTGTAGTTGTTTCATTTTGGTCCGAGTCATTGGTCTCTCATAAGTGTAGTCACGAGGCTGAGTGTTTTGATCAACAATTGTCAATGGCAGGTCTTGGGAGATGTCCTCATCATGTTGGACACTTGGATTTGATGCTGTTGTGTTTAGGTGATATAAAGCTTTCAGGTCAACAAAGTTGTGTACAATTTGAAGTGTCTTTTATGTTAGTGTGGTACCACGAAAACTTAGGCACTAGACGGCCTTCTTAGTTGTTCCTAGACATTTTCGATTGTAGCACCCTGCTTACTACTTAACCGCACCGAAACGAGGCATAAGTGCATAACCATTACTGATCGTCGCTGCGTTGAGGTGAGCCATTTTCCGTGGGACTGGTAATAACATGATTAGTAAATGTTTGTAATATTTTGTTTGTTTACGTCATCATGTGCCGTATGATATAATTGGATTAAACAATTTATGGGTACAACGTTGACCCAGCTTGTCATAGGAATCAACCGAGTATTATATGAGCTCAATCAATCACAACAAACAAATCACAACTAGCATGGCCGTTAAAAAGAGCATAGTTAGAAAATCATATTTCAATAACGAGTTCAATATGGTGTACAATTGAGGTCTATTATCCAATGGGAC
Source organism: Chloris gayana (assembly GCA_031894775.1). Lineage (NCBI taxonomy): Eukaryota > Viridiplantae > Streptophyta > Magnoliopsida > Poales > Poaceae > Chloris > Chloris gayana. The sequence goes on along the minus strand of JAUNZO010004275.1, from coordinate 6,870 downwards.
AATTTCAGGCCCAATATAGCTCAAAAACTTGGATGAGAGGATCAAAGCTTGACTAGTGACAAAACAGATGAGCCTGAAATATTTGTCGGTCTGATGTCTATATAATTTGCCACAATTTTTTATGGCTCATTTAAAAGTTGTAAATAGAATTAATGTAGTTAATGACAAGAAATGACAAGGCAAAGCTTTAGTGTCAGAATTTATGATATCATGATTGTTAGTGAAAATTGTTTCGATGCAATAGAGGTTTTTTCTTTGTTACTAGATTATAAGAGAATCCCATTTATGATGGGTGCTATCGCACTCTAACTGGATCTGTCAAAGAGAGAAAATTCTCTGGATGAGGCATGAAAATGGTGTGTTTTGAATTACTAGGATGGCATGTGCGCTCTGCTGCGCCAATTCTTCAAAACGTCAAGGGGGTAAGTGAAAAAGGAACAATGATAGAAAAAAAGGATAGTAAGTTTCCGAACAAAATTAACAGAAACAGTAAGGGCCTTTATGGAAACAAAAAACTCTACAACACACAACTACTATGGAAAGAGGTAAATAGAGGTGTTTTCCCACAAAGCCGACAAAGGAGAAATATCAGCCATCCGATCCAATCAAACGACTCAAGGGCGGGACAGAGAAAATAAAACCGGTGGCCAACCCTAACCCTTCTCCATTCTCCTGCCTCCCACCCTTCTCTCGCGAGTCGCGGCGGCGCTTGCTCGCCTCATGTCGATAGCGTCCCCCTCCTCTTGCAGCAGCGATGACCGACGGTGCTACAACATTCCTCCGGTAGCACCGACCGTCGGCGGCGCACAAACGGTGGCGGTGCAGGCAAGTGACCCCGCGGGCCGCCTCGTCGGAGACCGCGTACGGTCGAAGCCATGCGCGTCTCCGTCCAGGGGATCCTCGGTGTTGCCAAGACCTTCGTCACCGAGGGCGGACCCAGCGAGCTCCCACCCTCCGCGGGTAGGCCACCTCCCAATCTCCCTCCTCACGTCGGGAAGGGTCAGATCCAAGAGGAGGCGTCGATTCCACGGGCCGCGTCGGGCTTCCCTAGCTTTCCGTGAAGGGCCGCGGCTCACGGCCCAGTAGATCCAATGCGTAGAGACGGCGATGGCGACGTCGTCACCTCGGGTGGCCGCCACATCGGTCGAGAACGACGTGGCGCGCGCGAACGGCGGCCGCATCACCCAAAACGCCGAGGGGAGGCGGATTCCCCCGGCATCGGAATAAGAATATTCTTTCGGTTGTATTAATTTCAATACTGAATTTTGCTTCTTCTTGCTACTAAAGTGCATCTAAACTCAACAAATATTAAAATTGTCGTAAATCTGAATTGAGTGTTGATAGATGCCCTTTTCAAAGAGTTAGTTTGATTAATGCCATTGAACAACTCATTTTGAAATATGCTACTAAACTTTGCAAAACCAGCATGGTGCTATTACAATTTTATAGCTATTATTTTTGTAAATCAAATAATTATTCTTATTTTTGTCATGGTATTGTTTTCTGAAAAAGAGTTGCTGAGTTCACACGTGCTAGCATCCGCATTTTTTAAAAGCCCGAAAAATTTCTTCACTATGTTTCTCTCTAGTAATTTCCTAAATGTTTTATTTCCAAAGGTCTAAATTAATTTGTCGAAATAGATTTGTCAAAAAATTATGAATCAAACTTTTTACGCACTTTTGATTGTTCAAGCCCAAGCATCATAGTACAACCCACCTTATGGACCCACATCTAAATATGAAAGGCCCCACATGTGTCCCACACCACCATGTGGATCCACAATAGCGCGGAAGACTCCTGGGACCATTGTTTTCATGGACCAACCCTTCCCATGCATCCCACCCATGTGCAAGCGAGTGAGCAAGGGCTGTTGCATCATGGCGAGTGCACCTACGAGTATAGCTAAACAAGTGGGCTGGGCTAAAAGGGCCTCCCTAGGTCCTGTCCTTTTAGCTCTGGTTCGAGCACGGCCTAGCCCCGTTGGTAAATGGGCCATGCCGGCCCACAACCTGTTGAGAGCCGTGCTTGGGCGGACGCAAGCCCGTTAGGCTAGCACGACATGGCCCATTTAGCTTTTAGCCCGTTATTCGGGGTGTGCTTCACGGCCAGCACGGTTTTTTAACCTTGGGCCGGTCCGGCACGGCACGACCTATTTAGCCCGTTTAAAATTGGTCGTGTTGTGCTTGGGCCTAGGTGCAGGCCCGTCGGGCCAACCCGGCACGACCCGTTTATTAGGAGGGCCATGCTGGCCCATTAAGAAAATGGCCCAACCCATTGTTCAGCTATACCTACGAGTTTATTATAAATTTTGTTGAAGAATATAGGCTTGGCTATCATAACTAGGTTTGATGCACTAAAGAGTGAACTTCATCAAGCAAAATAATCTCCGACTTTGGATTACGGTTGTATATTAATTGAACCGAGAGAAAAGATCTAAAGGGAAGGCGGGTAGGATCCATAGGATGGAGGTAGCATAACACAACGTTACAGCAACTCCAGTGAAAGCCCTAAAACAAGCCTCAATCACATTTGTTTCGAGCCCAAATATGGGCTCTGATCATTTTGCATACCTCAAAAAATTCAACCCTAAGCCACATTTCCGAGTGAGAAAGGGCGGTTGCATCGTGCCTCCAAAATATGGGTCCCACCTATTTTCTTTCTTTCTGTTCTTTTTTCCACTATTTTCTCTCTTCTTCTCCCTTTGCTCCGCCCCTTCTCCTCCCTGCAGCCTAGGCACGCGCCGCCTCTTCCCCACTGCCCGCGCATGTTGTCATACCCCATTTCAAGGAATAAAACCGGATACATCCGTATGTGTGTCCAGGAATAAGTTTTCACGCACACATGACAATACATGTGATAAAAGAACAATTTTTTTATTAAATCAATAAATAATTACAAGGTTAAGAAGATTACATTATAGCGGAAAATATAACCTAAGCGTTGGCGCCGTCAAACTCCACAGGCAATCGACCGGAAGATCGCATGCCTAGTCTTCACTTTATTGTCTTCGTCAAAGGTTGCATCTTCATCCTTGGTTTCCGAGCAGCAATATAATGCAAAAGAGGGGAACAACAACATTTGAGTACAAAAAGTACTCAACAACTGGAGGAAAAATATGACATGCATGCAGACTAAATAGAAGGAAAGGCTAACACAAGGTTTAACCGCATAGATAGCACCTATGTCTAAGTTCATTTTGTTAAAAGCAACCTATTTACTAAAAAATGATATTAACCCTTGCTACACGTTCCCCTACCTGTAGTATGATGTGCTTACCCATAAATTTAAAATTCTGCTCTAGTAGATGATTCATGGATCTACTGGTAAGGAAACAAGGTTTATGGATCCGACATATACTACACCTATTCAACCATAACATCAGGCGGGTACTCCAGTGCGCTGTGGTGTTTCCTCAACAATTTGGGATGCCTCAAGTTGAAACATGAACATCAAATGCACAAGGATCCACTGATGTAGAAGCAATTCCAAGTGCCCTATCGTCACAAGAATCGGGAGTTACTTGTTAGAAGATTATACAACTACCAGGCACATAACTACCCATTAGATTTGTTCCACTTGCTGATCCTAATGTCATTAAACATATCAGTGGTGATGGAATTCCTCGACCACAGTACTATGTGGGCATCACTATTGAGTGAATCATGGAGCACCACACAACCAACAGCTTAGGGGTCGACATAATCATATTCCTAGAGGATACCAGAATCAAGCATTTCGGGGACAGAATAATCAAACACTTGTGTGTGTGTGTGGGGGGGGGGTGCAACATGTGCCGATTAAGAATCCGAATGAGAATTTTGATTCCAAAGTTGGCCAAAGCTATGAAGGATCAATTTGAATTGAAGCCAAATGAGAGCAAACTACGTCTCTATCGAAAGTGGTTTGACATAATGCCCTTGGCTCATTGGTAGAAGTTTCAGTTCTTCAAATACTATGGGCAAGATAACATTTCAACGAATGAATATATAGGCCAATATTTGGCATAATTAGGAGAAGTTGCTGCATAGGATGCATTGGAAGTCATGTCTTTTGCAATGTCCTCGTCTTGATTAGCTTTCTCTTGGTTTTGCATCATTACCTCCTAACTCCATTTATAGTTGGCCAAGCTGGAAAAGAAATTTCATTCTTATTTCTTCAATGGAGGCACTGAGACGAGTCTATCTGATCTAGTTGCGACCAGGCAACAAGCAGGAGAGTCTATGGACAATTTTGTGCAATGCTTTTGCAATGTGCGCAGTCGATGCTATAGTTTAAATTTGTCTCTTCAGCAGCTGGCATAATTGGCATATCAAGGTCTGATTCCTCGGATGAGGGGTCGAGGTCGATTTTCTCCGAAGGAATTAGATGGATAGTTCTAAGGGTTCAAGGTCATGAAAGCCAATTCTAGAATGTTCGAAGCACAAGTACCAAGCAGATTGAACTGACTATTTCTCAGGTTCCGGTCGTGATTGTGAAGTCAATTTGGCTAAGTGGTCCCGAAACCAGAAGACGGTGCTATGCCCACGGGTAAAGAGTTGCATCTAAGAACAAAGGTGCAATTTTGATATTAATAAAGCTGATGAAATTGATTTATTATTGCAAGAGAAACAAATCATACTTGGACCGAATCATATACTGCCATCTTGTCAAGAGTTGAAGAAGAGGAAGTGGCGCAAGATTTTCTCGTCGCATCGGACCAATGAATGTAAGGTGTTCGGGAAGCAGATGAAGATTGGTGGGAATCCTTTTTTCATGAGCATGATTAGTGGAGGATCTCTTACAACCACTGATAATACAACTAGAAGAGATAAAGAGAGGATTAAGAGCGTCGTGAGGACGAAGTTGATCCACATTGGGATTGTCCTCTCTTTTAGTATTGTTGGGAGCGTGGCATGAAGTTATCGTCCGAAGAAGGCTATCCAAGGTGTAGTAATCGGTCCAGCTATTTGTATAGGAATACTATCAATTGACATTAGAAGTAAAAGTCAACAGGACCAGAATCAAGGGTGAATCAACCAGAAGTAACAAAAATATCAGTTCATGATCAACTTGTTCTAATGAATGATGAGAAGCGTTTTGATGAAGAGTTTAATGTTGAGTATCAAGATCTTAATGAACAATGGTGCCCAATTGGTTTGTTCACCAAGAGTTAGAAGAGAAAAGTTCAAAGGTTGTGGAACATTGAAAAGTGTGGCATTTACGAGTATGACCATGCCAAAGAAGAGCAGTCGATTGTGAGAAAGGGGTGGATGCCTAAAGTGAAGGTGTTGGTGCAAAAGGCGGAGGCCTCTATTAATATGATTTTCATGCTTTCCAAGGAGTTTTAGGCACATGATATTGAGGAATCAGTTGACGGTGAGGAGGAATCAGCAAAGTTAATGTGTTGGATCAACAACAAGCAGTGTTTGATCAGCCGGATAGGGATAATAGGCATTTGAAGGCACTACATGAATGGATTTGTAAATGGGGAGCCAACAACTAAGATGTTGGTTGATGGAGGGGTCATGGTTATTGTGATGCCAATGACTACCTACCACAAAATATAAGGGGATTATTGTGGCAACACGACGGCGAAGGATTATAGTGGCAAAACCTATGTGGAGTTAACTGTGGGGAGCAAGATACCGACAAGTTTCTTTGTTATAGATGGGAAGGTGTTGTATGCGGCATTGTTGGGAAGAGATTGGATTGACGCTAACTGTTGTATTCCTTCAACCATGCATCAAATGTTAGTTCAATGGGTCGGTGATCAGTTTTGAAGTCGTACCAGCAGATAAAACAGTGTTTGTAGTGATGTGGACGGATTGAAGGGACAAAGTTCATATAAGGGGATTGTTGGGAAGGCAATAATGTTGAGATTCTGACAGAAGGTGTTCATATCACAACTGAAGATGATTCTCAGAGTTATTTATGAAAATTGATTGGATCACAATCGGTAAAGGTTATACAAATTTTTTATTGAAAGTGGGTTTGCCGATTGCTATAAACATTAAATGCTATGCCACATATGCATTTTTTTATGACATGGCAAGATAGTTATGAAGAGAGAGAGTGAAAACTTTCATCTCCTCCGAGAGTCCTTTCATCCTAATGAAAGGATGATGGCTCACTTACCTAAAAATTTATTTTGGAAAAAAAAATACAATGAAAGGGTGCATTGAGATTGGCCTAACGAGGTTTGGCTTGGTCACTTGGGGGAATCTATTATCTATTTATATATAAAAGACACAACCCACTAGGAGGCTTTAATGACTATTTCTCTCAATCCACGTTGCGCCACATCATCCCAATTAATTTCAACCATTAGATAAAGAATGGGTCTTAAAGATTAATATCATTTATATGATTTTCTTGGCTATTTGTAGCCACACGATCATCATCTTACTTAGCAGAAGCAATTATAATTTTTTTATCGCTATAGCTTTTGTGTTGGAGCATATAACATAATATGTTGCCTTACACGAGTGCTTGGTCTTTATAATGTTTTATTAATGCGCTTCCTCCAAATCTCTTTAAGGTCATAGGACAATGAACCAATTTGGCTCTATCTCAAGATCTGTCTAGACTATACGCATCATTATATTATCCATCAAATTTATTTGGGTTATGTTGCAACTTAAAATAGCTTAATAAAACCGCCATCACGGGTGTTTTTAGGTTCTCGATCTGATTCACTTTTATACAGAGTTTTTGTGTTCTAGCATTAATACAAAATTGTTTTTCCTCTATCATTTCCTTATATTCCATTGCCTTTTACTTTTCAATGAACAATTGTATATAGAAGATTCAACACTTAAATGAGACATAAACGTAAATTCTTTCTCTGACGCATATAATTATGTTTTTCTTAGTCACTTAACTACTTATTAG
>JAUNZO010004274.1:0-19450 GCA_031894775.1 Chloris gayana | reverse complement strand
TTCATCTCCTCAGATCCAAATAGATCCTATATAAATAAGGGTGTGTTCGTTTCCTGGGGTCTAAATTTTAGAGTTGTCACATCAAAAAGAATCTTATTATTTAAGAGTATTAAATAAAGTTTAATTATAAAATAAATTACATCCCCGAGATTAATTTATGATACGGATCTAATGAGGTTAATTAAGTCGTGATTAGAAGACGGTTACTTGTAGCATCACTTTAGTAAAATATAGATTAATTAAGCTCATTAGATTCATCTCGAAAATTAGCACCAATCATGTCAATAGGGTTTTGTCATTAAATTGATCGAAATATTCATAAATAATAAGATTCTCTTTGATGTGACGAGTGCTAAATTTTAGAGGAGGAGACGAACACACCCTAAATTATAAAAGTAAGGATAAAACTAATGGGCGATCCATTGCCGGCTTGAAAGAACCAGGTGACAAGTCTTTCGGTCTCTTCTTCGTCCTCACCTCTACCTCCATCACTGCCCCATTAGCCCTCCAACACCTCTCGTCCGGTGCCGTCACCGACCACCCTTCGGCCCCTCCCCCACCCTCCCACACCTCTCGCACCCTGAGATGCCCTCGCTGCCGCGTCGCGCATGTCCCACCAACCACTAATCTCTTCAATGGAGCTCCCCCCCCCCCTCCTCCTCCGCCGCCCACCGCCCTTCCACCACCACGGCCGGGGCGCCTCGCTATCATATCGCACCACCTGCCATCGCCTACCGACATGGTAGCCTTCTCCCAAGCTTTCATGGTCCGGAGGGAGAAGAATCCCCGGAAAACCGAACCCCCTTACTTAGGATCCTCACACCACCACCCGCCTCCACCGTCGGCGTTCGGCAACACCACGCCACCTCGACGGGCCGCCCGCACGTGCGGCGTCTCTCACCATGGCTTTGAGTTGATGTTCGGTCGAGGAAGACAACAATGAGTCAGCGAATGGATAAGGTGTTGAATAAATGGGTCTGGTCGTGGTAGGCTACTAGATGGATCGTTTGATCGAGCTACCAGTATCCGCTTAGATTTTTCCTAAAAGCAAACAGGTCTGCTAATTCTCATTTAGTTGATTTTTTTACTTTTGTCAAAGTCAAGTTTTTATAACAATGAAAATATATTACTGGAACAACAACAATGTACAACTCAAACAATAAAAATATTTTATTGAAATAATTAGTTAGGAGATTGAATACTTTAGATTTTTAGAGAATATTTTATTTTGCATAAATACATAGAAGATTTTGAAGGCTGGTTCAAGATCTAAACGTGACCTAAAGATAACCAAAAATCTAAGTTATCTTCTATAAGCAGATAAACTCAAAAGTAAAAAAAAAAAGATAAGCAATTCCCAAGGATCCTAGTCTAATTCTGATTGCTTACCTAAAAAATAATCCAATTCTGTGTGCTTTGCCTACAGGAGAAAATGGAAACTCAATATGTAATGCTTACGCATTTACATAATTAAATATATTATGTTTGCTAAATGCATTGTTAATTTTGTTCTCATAAAAAAGCGTGCAACAACTTTCGTTTCTACTATACCTATATATGTCCGCATATCATCTAAAAAAATATATATGTCCGCATATGAAGGGTAAATATTCGGTAAAATCGTGAAAACCCTCTCAAAAAACATACTTAAAAATTTTCAAAAATTCTCAAACTTGGTATACATATACATGATACCATAGGAAACATGCATGTCAAAATTCAACATCATTTAAAAGATACGAAAATAACCAAACACGAAGAAGAAAACAAAAATTACTCCACATGCATTTTTTTGTCCTTTTCTCCCTATATCTTCCTGATTTGTCATTTTTGTATCTTTTAATTGACGCTGAATTTAGACTTAAACTTTTGTGTGCATATTTCCCATTGTATCACGTACATTATACTAAGTTTCAAAATTTTTGAAAACATTTAAGTATTCTTTTTGAGAGGGTTTTCACGACTTCACTGAATAGGTGGTTTGCACCAAATATTTGCCCGCATATGAAATACATTATCTTCCTTTTTTTGGGGCTATGAAATGACTGATCTAATGTTCGCAGCTTACTTCACATTTGATTAATCTTGAACGGTAAAAAAATTGTTAATCCAATTTTCCCAGACTATATCGAAATAACGAAGTTCATAAAACCATTTCCAGGTCCAATAAATAAATTTAATTTGGTTCACTAGGCTAAATTCTGAATTTTTATAATTAAATATAAAAATGAAACTACTTAAAAATTATCTTTATATTTTGGATTATCCGTTACAACTCTTAGATGATTCTGGGGTAGAATCAATGAAGTTGTTTCAAACATTATTCAACTATTTAGGAGAAGTTATTTTAAATTTAATATATGAAGTGACGATTCTTGAAATAAACTAAAGCATTGAAAGATAAAAAAAACCAGCTTCCTCTCGTTTCATAAATACGGTTAATTGTAAAAGTCACCTCATATGTCAATTTTAGTTTGAGATTCGCACCTATAAATCTTTTTGTTGCAAATCCCCATCTATCCGCTATATTTTGTTGTAAAAATCACCCCAATTAGCACATGCTTAATCGATTTCGTGTATTTTCGTTGATATAAATTTAAAATAAATATATGAGTTAACTAAGTTTAGTTCTTTTTAGCTTTTGAATGATAGTTTTCTTAAAAAGAATTTTGGATGGTTTATAATGATCTTATTTTCATGAAATATTTTTTTAGATCTCAGACTCTAGAGAACACTGTCCAAGCTCTCCACAAATTCTAAGAGTATTGAAAGGTTATATTTTCAAAATTTATAAGATTACACCATTAGATACTCTAAATGAGTGGAAACATATTGAATCAATTAAGCACACGTGAATTGCAATAAGTTTTGCAAGAAGTTTAATAGATGAGTGATTGTTTGCAACAAAATAGTTTATTATACGTGAGAATCACAAACTCGGAAGGACAGGTGAGATGATTTTTTGCGACTATCCCTTATAAAATGATCTTATGATTGCATGATGCCTGCTCACATTTTTTTTCTTTAGGACAACGATGAACAAAGAGCTATCGAAACGGGTTGCACTAAATAGACCGGACCGAAGGACGTAACTACAGGTCGTGCTTGGGCCAAGGGGCAGCCTAACCGGCAGCATGGACAGTCGGACATGACCCATTTAAGGCATGGCACAAGAAAGCTCGTTAAAAGCCCACTAAAACACTGCACAATTAAATGGGTCTATGAAGTGTGCTCTATTATCGAGTTTATTTGCAGAAAGAAAAATAAAATTAAAAGAAAATGAAAAAAGAGAAGAGAAAGAAGTGCCGACCGGCACCCTCTACGCCGATTCAACGATTAGGTTGTGTGGATATTGAGCAAGTTATTATTTAGAGTTCGTAGAAGAGACTGTGTTTGCGCCTGTAAAGTGAACTTTTGTTTCCTATATGTTTCTTGTTTCCTCAATTCTATAAACATTCTTTCTCCCGTCCTTACTTGTGTCACATGCTTTTCCCTTGTGTTTGAGAATCCATCCTACGAAGACCCTCTTTTAGAAGGAAGAAAATTCTCTGCAGCAGTGCTGCAAACCCACCCATTTGCAGCACCACCCAGATCGTCGACACGTGGCCAGTCCAACACATCTTGGCCCTCCACGATTTTTTGCCCAAACCAACACAGCAACCCAGCTGGAGCCTGGAGCCGATAATCGACTACGAACAGTTACCAAGCCAAGCTGAAAAAACATAGCCGATCGTCATCCATGGCTTCGACCAAGCCAAGCTGAAAAAACATAGCCGATCGTCGTCCATGGCTTCGATTCCCTGCTACCGCTCGCTCCGCCTTTCCCTTGCACGGTGTGCCTCCTTCATCGACGGCGGGCGCCACTCATCGTCGCAGTTATGCGGTCATCCCTGCATGCTCCTTCGGTGTGCCTCCATAATCGACGGTGAGAGCCATGCGATGGCCACCGCTGTTGCCCACCATGGTTGCAGCTTCTACGATCCCTCTCCATCCAGGCAGATAGCTGAGTATTGGTGCATGTGGCTTCTGCGTCCACCATGGCTGCTCCCCCTACCGTCCGATTGAAGAAGCACAGAATCATGTTATCTTGGTGTGATATCAATTGAAGCCTTTTAGCTGCCAAATTCCCCATTGGTTTGTATCTTCTATTCTTCACAAAACTTTGGGAAATTAATCGAAGTTAAATGTTGCATCTTACCACAATGGAATATGATCTGGCATCAGTACTGCATTATGCTACTTAATATTTTACAGAGTGCCTAGAAAAGACACACAACTTGCAATCTGAAGATACAATTGACATTACAGTAACCAGTTTACAAACAATAGAAGTTGGCTTCAATCTTGATACATCAGCAGCACAGCTCATCAGCTACTTAAGAACGCATCATCTCAGCTAATAATCACTACTAACTAGCAACGCCGCCGCATGAAGCAATGGAAAATGTCACTGAATCTGAAAACACTAAAACTCTGCTTATATTCGTCTGAATTATGTATTCATTCAGCTTACTGAACCTGCACAGACTCCATTGGTCTGTACCTTTTCTCTCCTGTTACTCAGATCCACTACACACATGTAAAACTGATCGAGCATCAATCAGCTCATTAGGACAACAAGTCACAATTACTGGGAAACATGCAGAGAACCAGGGAAGACATCAAAATTTTCAGTTATCAATGTGAACCAAGGAAGACATCAATTTTTTCAGTTATCAGTGTACATCAAAAATGGCACAACAAGCCCAAACCTATATGAATGTCTGATTGCAAACGACAAACACATAAAAAAAAATGAAATTGTATAATTCATAGCGCCTTCAGATTTAATCATAGGGGTATATATTCATGTTGTGTGATTTCCTGCTTCATGAAACTGTAATTGACAAGCAGCTGACGTATCTTGATCAAGTCCAAGTAAAAGACCTGTATATCCTCCTTGCATCAAACGACTCTCCATGGATGAAAAAGTTGGATACATATAACTGGTTGCAACACTTGGTAGTATCATATTAACACCAATACTTGCATCAAATGATGTCTGCATAACAAAAATGTGAAATTGTTTAGAATATAAGCAATTAAATGTATTACTGAAAAATAATAATATGCTGATGATTTTTTCTTACAATCGTATGTTCTGGTTCCTGTTCGTGATTTGAACTATCTGCTGCTTTTTTGGACCTTCCCCTATATAACACAAAAACAAAGAAAGGAAATTAGAATAAAATACTGGAAGAAGAGTTGGCAGATAACATGTTTTAACAAGTACCTTTTTTGTTAGTAGTCTTCTTATATTTTCCTTTATTCTTTTCCAGTGGATCTTTGGCTCTTTTAGTCTTTGGACCTTTTATGATCTGAGGAACTCTTACAGACACTTTTCCTTTTAGTATGTCTCCAACAGATTCATTAGAACTTTGAGGAACCAAACATGATTCGGCAGGTCTTTTGCTTAGTGAGTTATCTGCTTCCAAGTCCAAATCATCTATAGCCTTTTCCAAAGCACCCAAAAGTTCTACTGAAAATGAGCACTTCAATGCAATAGATGTCGCCTTCCTAGAGATGCGTGCAGCCTGTGCTTTCAAAGGCTCATTCTTGCTTCTTTGTTTCTCACAAAGAAATCCTCTTTTGCGTATTTTGTCCATCTATGCAGTATATATTGAGTTGACAAGATAAAAACTTCATTTATATTGAAGACTCTAAGAACATGCTTGCACAATATACCTAGACCATATACAATAAAAAATAACTTTCTATATCTGTATTTATTATCAGGTAATATAAGTACAAAAATGTGCATACATACCAATGGATTCAAACTTTCTGCATGAACATGTAACTGTTTTATCTTCAGAGTTAAAGACAACTGTTGCTTCATCTTGGAATTCCATTGGCATAACCCTGTAAAGCATCATGTCCCCATGGGTCTGTACAAGTTTGCAAGAGAAAGAAAATTGGTCTTTAAATTCCCTTTCAAAATCCAAATAAATCTGCCTTGTGTACACTTCTGCTGCAGTCTTCAACATAGGTAAATCTACATAAATAATTGGAGCGGAACGTCGGGACTTCAAATCTGCAGCCAACTCATTTTCACGAAGACGAGTTGCACATTTGTCACATTCTTCTAAGAGTTCAGAAAGACAGAGTTTCCTATGGAACCTTTTCTTGTAAACATTATTCATACCTTCACTCCTTTGAGTTGATGTCATATCAGCTGTGAAAGAATCCCGCGTGACAGCAGCCCAATGATGTCGTAGTTCATATAGATTTTTCAGCCATTTGTTTTCTGTGAGTTTGAATCGAACCAACATGTCATTCCATATCTTGTCAAAATATGCCACTGACCTTTCTTCGTATACACATTTCTTAAACTCAGGAAGAAACTCACGATGTTCAGCAATTACATTACCGAGATGTTTAGCAGCATTTTGGAAAATATGCCACAAACAAAGACGATGCCTTGTATTGGGAAATACTTCGCTAATTGCTGCTGCCATGGCAGCACATTGGTCTGTAAAAATTGTGCTAGGATGCTTGCCTGACATTGCTGTCAGAAACGTCTTGAAAAGCCAAATGAATGATGCAGTGGTCTCATTATATAACAGCGCAGCTCCAAAAATAATCGTCTGCTTATGATGGTTGGTTCCAAGGATCGGAGCAAAAGGCATTTCAAATTTATTAGTCTGAAATGTTGTATCAAATGACACAGCATCACCAAAGCATGAATAGTCCATGATAGCTTTGACCATCTGCCCAAAAGAAATTAGCTATCTCTCTAGTGTCTTTGTCTATTTCTATTGCATAAAAGAATGTAGGATCCTCTAATTGTTTATTTTTCAAATATTCCAGTACGGTATCTGTATCATTTGAAGGCAGGCATTTTTTACGCTCACGACCTATCTCATTATTGCAATCGACCCTTGAGAAGGGTACATTTTCAGCTCCACCATACCACTGCTTGAAAAAGTCAAACACTTGAGCTGGCCTTACTCCGGCTTCTCGTATTTGACAGCGATGGGACCTCAACAACTGTGTCTTATTAGGACTAGTAAGATAATGATTATGCTCAAGCACAATCTTTTGGACCCTCCAAATATCATCTCGAGAAACACTAAATTGAATACGAGCTTTGCAACCGGTCCTAGTAGTGTCATTTTCCTTTAATGTTTCATGCGATGGATGAGTACCTCGAATGCCTTCGTTGCTGCAAACTATGATCTTCTGATATATAGTTTTATCTCCTCTACGCCTTGTGTCACTCTTTCTGATACTGAACCCAACCTTTCTAGCATAAGAGTTGTACATATTATATGCATCTTCTGCTGATTCAAAACACATGCCAACTTTTGGTTCCATAACTCTTTCTCCACGTTCCTCATTGGTCTACAATATAATGGGACAAAAATATGTTATAACTGGAGCATGCATGAATTTTTATTATATAAGTACAACATGAAAAATTGTACTAAACTCAATTATATTACCTCATCTAGTACCTCGATTGGTGAATCCTGGGGTGCCATGACATGGGATATTTCTGAAAATGATGTGGTCGAAAGTGGCTGGCTCACATGAGCATTGGGGATTGATGATGGTTGAGGGGCTGATGTGGAGACCAGCGAAGAGGAACTGCACTGAAACTTTGTTGCGACATCCTGCTCTTGGATGGATGATAGCTGGAAGGACCCAATATTTATGCTGTAATAATAACAATCAATATGTGTTTCAGAAGTATGATCACAATCTAATTAGGACATCAAAATTAACTGAAAGAATACAATCAAGTTTCAATGCAGCATCTACTCGTCCAAGCTTCCTAAGATTTCTCTAGGCATAACCTGAAAAAACTGATTTGGTGCAAGATCTACAACACTGGTTCACGATCAAACGAAGAAGACAGATCACTTAAAGAGAGTTTCGAGATAACCTGACGGGGTTGGATGGCAGCAACGATTGCATCGTCATCCCTACACCAGCAGCGACGGTAGCAGCAGCCTCGATCTCGTCGGCGGCTTCTGTTTCAGTCATGCTACGAATTTCTATTTGCGCCGCCAATAGGGTTGTAGGTTCCGTCGTTGTGGCCGAGCAAGATGCGGAATTAGATGCAAATCGTTTTTCCCAGGTTCCTGGGAGCGACGTTGGCTCAATCTCCTGGGCGCGCAGCCCTTCGTAGTTGGCTCGATTATCGGCTCCAGCTGGGTTGTTGTGTTGGTTTGGGCAAAAAATCGTGGAGGGCTAAGATGTGTTGGGCTGGCCACGTGTCGACGATCTGGATGGTGCTGCAAATAGGTGGGCATGATTAAGCAAATTGTTGACTTAGAGAGTGCAATTTATTGTCGTAGGGTCACGTACCCATCCCAATGGCATCGTTGGATTGCCCGTCCTGTGAAGATGCGTGGAAACTACGCTACACTTTTGTCCTCTGTTTCTCCCACGTGTTCAAGCATGCACTAGTTTTGTCCCATGCTCTCCAAGGTGCCTGCTAGACATGCCAGACATTCGTTGGGGAACGGAGATCCGATGGCGGTAGGGTGTGTCCCCGACAGCTATGTAGAGGAGTAGAGGAGGGCGTCCCGCACGTGCACCTGTACCCACGCCGCATCCGCTTGTGCCCCACGCCTCGCATCCGCTCCATGCGTGGGTATCCTCTGTTTCGCACGTCGGTCACACATGTTGATAATAACTATATACCCACTTATATATCGTAGGAGGACGGGATATAATTATAGCACTTATTTTTAAAGTATTCTAAGGTTTAGTCGAATCCACAAGGACCAATAGGAATTGAATATTATTAACAGTAAAAGATCTAACCGAACTACTGTTGACTGTTGACGTGAAGGTTTAATCGAATCCACAAGGACCAATAGGAATTGAATATTATTAACAGTAAAAGATCTAACTGAACTACTGTTGGCTGTTGACGTGAAGGGTGTTGTGCAAGCTTATCACTGTCACTACTAAACCACACCAATAACATCATCAAGCAACCATAATAAATACAAGATTCGAGTACTAACCTAATCTCCACGATCAAGATAGTATTTGAATACTTAGCCTAGAACTAAGCAATTGGAGCAAGCATATGCATGATTATAGAATCAAGATCAACAAATCACTAAAACTATCATCAACATATAATCATCCTTGAGATACACAGTGTAAGATACATCACCATCGAGAAGTCCTATCTTGATGGATCAACTATAATCACCAATGGTTCTTAAAACTTAACTAGAGAGCTATTCTAACGGTGTGATGCCTCGATGGCTCTAATTCACGAATCTGGTATCCCTCCCTATTTTCTCTCGTCGTTCTAGGGTTTTACAAGTATTTATAGAGACTAATCATGTAAAGGAGTATGAGTCCGACAATTTCCATAATGCGTCGATCGGCGCAAGCCGTGTTGTCGTCGATCTCCTCTCCGAGTCGGTTCTCTTATCTTCCATAGCGTTCATGCGGGCCTGCTATGTCATGTTCCTCGAGATAATGTCTTGCACTGCACGTTTGAGTCTTGAAGTTTCCTAAATCTCTTCCAAATAAATATCTTCAAGTATCTTGCGCAATTAACCTTCCATATTTGTGGAATGGACCTTGGACTGCCCTTGTTGGGCCAAATCATCTCCTCCGCCAATCGGCGTAGTGGGCTTTCTGCACCATCTCTGTCCCTTGTCCTCCATATAACCACCATTTACACCAATTTGACATATATCTGCAATAAAGCTCCAAAACCACGCATATACAAATATATAGCTATTTTCATAGGTAAATGACATATATTAGTGTCAATTCTACTCTAATTGAGGTAATATTCACATATAAAACGGGCACCTAGAGAGTGCCAACAATTCCCCCACACTTAAACATTTGCTTGTCCCGAGTGAAGTAAAACAAAGAAAAAGCATGCACATCCTTCCTTCCGTCATAAAAGCATCTCAAATCATCAAATGTTGAGCATTGTTTCTTTGTGGATTAAGTTGTATTAATATTCCGCAAAGTACTAAAATGTTGGGCATTAGTATGAAATCGCAAGTCAATTCATATCCAAATTAAAATTTATAGCCTTTCCTCATGTGTAAATCACTCAAAAAATTTTGTGAATGTAAAGAATCAACTATCAATGATCTAAGGCAACAACTCATCTTTCAAATCGCTCAACCTATAATCTACATCATAATCAGCTGTAATATAATGGTCAATATTTGTGTAAGGCTTGTATGAGTAGCTAGGTAAGGTAACTCAAGGAATGTAGACATAAATCAAAAACATATTGTAAAGCTAGGAAACACATCTTGATTGGATTTATGTAGACTTGTCAAAAAGGCCATTAGAAGTTAACATTTGTAGAAAGAAACTCACACCTTTTAGATAATTGGACATGTACACATCAAAAATTAATCTTGGGAAGAAAGAAATATCCGATTATCAGAATGCACATGTTTGGAATAATTATTGGCTATATTGCAATGAATATCTTGAACTTTCTTGAGCATCCTTGAGGGTATCCTCTCTCCCACACTTAAAATTTTGCTAGTCCTCGAGTAAATCTTTTATTTTAGAAGTGCACCCTTTATTTTATTTATTTGATATTTTTCTTGATTTTTCTACTTGAATCTTCAATTTGCACCAATCGACATGAGAGAGCGTCGATATGCGCAGGGGTCTTGCATGTACCTGCTGCTCTGGATCTTCTTCATTCTTGCTCCGTTATTGATGCAATATATTGTATAGCCAAGAATTTGGGATGTGGTCAAGGATTGACAATTCTCAACAAGATTTTTGGTTTAGGTTGGATAGTCAACGAAGTGTGCATAACCCCAACGTGGAAATTAGCACTGCATGAGTAAATCAATGCTAGAAAGCAAAGATACACAAAGGTACGGCCAGCTTCTAAGTCTCACACCAAAAGAATTAAATCCTAATCAAACATAATCATTAATTTAATGTCTTTCTCTTCTATCAAAAGTAGGTATGATCGTCGACAAAAACAATTACCAAGTTCACAACATAAGCATTTTAATTTTCTCAAAAGATTTGTACTAAGCTAATCTTTCTAAAAATTGGATATCTCAATTCAATCACATAGGTATTCAAAATTTGCTCCACATCATTTATACTTGCTGAATAACTTTCAAATTCAAGTTCGATATTTTAATGCTCAACATCTTTTAACCATCATAAATACTTTTAGAGATAAGAACAAATGCAACACTTTTCTTAAAAGAGCATAACCTTAACCATTATATTAAGATTGAAACTCGAATACATGGTGATGATCTCACTAGCACACTTGCATAATCTAAAATTATTACTAACGCACTTGCATAAATAAATCTACTACTAGCACACTTACATAAATAAATCGACTACTAGCACACTTGCATAAAGAAATACACCCAATACAAGGTTTCCCAATCCGCTCACGCACATAAGAAATAACTAAAAAGACTACAAAAACAAAGATAAAATACAATCCGGGAAACCGATACAAATGCCTCCATCTCGGGCACTTTAATCATCGAATGGCAGTGGAGATGGTGGCTGATCAAACCTGTAGCACCGTGCCTTGAGTCGGTCAAACTCCTCCACCATCCCGTCGTGATTCTCCCTCCAAAGGCCCGTTGTGTCCTCCATGCGCTCAATGTATTGCACATTGCTGTCAATGTACGTGTGCATCGGCACGAAGAAGTCCGGATCCGGTACCGGGAGCACAATGGGCACATGCCCCTGGTACCTGTAGTCCGTGCCGATCGGCACGTACTGTATGTCGTTCAACGCGCCGTCTGCACCGACCGTCACAACTGGCTGCTATTGCTCGCCATCGTCGCCCCATCCGTGTTGGGGCTTATGGGGATCCCTGATATTTCCCATCGTCCCCACTCGCTCCCGCCCACCGTGCTCATCGACCCGCAGTGGATCACTCGCCATCACCGGTCCTTCTTGTTGTGACCGCTTTAGAGGAGGTTAGTCTCTAGCCAATCCCCCCCCCCCCATGAGCTTATGGTGGAGGAACATCCAAGCTCCCAGCAGGGGAGCCAAATGCTGGTCTTGCTCCTCGTGACAATGTTACCACGGGTCATGTCCTCGCTGATGATTGTGGGGTTCTCCCACATATCCGGTCTCCCTCTCGGGCCTTCCCTAGTGACGGCGCTAAGCGCCATCACTTGGTGGAAGCCCGCAAAGGCTAGCTTCCCTGTCACCTTGTTCCATCGCTCGAACCAATTGCGCACCATGTAAGGCATGGGGTTGCAATGGGCTAGGCTCACGATGGCGTTGGATATCCACTGCAAGTCCATGTCGTTGACATTACCGGAGTCCATCTTGTTGGTGGTGCGCGCTGCTATCCACCGATGGAAGATCCGGATGGTGGGGTTCTTGATGTTGCCCGCTTGCGCTCCTCCACCTGCGAGAGATGGAGCCAAAAGGAGTATATCTCCTCCTTGCCCATGTCTCCCGCAATCCGAGCGGTTATGTCAAAGCCAAATAGGATGGCCAATCTGTCCATCGTGGCCGGGTGTGTCTCATCGCGCACGTGGAAAACTAACGCCTTCCTCCCGTCCTCGCCCACGCCAAGCTGCATGGTCAAGGCAATCTAGGTGGCGATGTCAACATTGTAGTTGATCAAGGCGCGATGGAAGACGCCCCAACCGAGGTTGTGGAACATCATCTCGAGATCGGCCCACATGCCAATCTCGCCGAGGAACATCTGGTCAAAATCAAAGTTGGGTACAAGCCGCCCTCGAACGGACTCGTACCATCGCTGCTCGTCCTCTATGCCGACGGTTGAGAGGAGGCCTCCCCTTGCTCCGCCACACACGCCCTCACCATTTGGCTTCTTGTGCGCCCTCTCCGAGGGAGAGGGATGTCGGAGACGGCACCGTGGTGGCAGATTGTAAAGTCGCCACCCGGCGACCCGTGGAGGTCATCTCCACCTCACCGGCCGCCTAGTCGTCGTAGGTGTCGGAACTCCCCTTGCGAGAGGAATCCCCGTAGGAGCCCGTGTCACTGGAGTGGGTGCTGCCGGAGTAACTCCGGTGGCACATCCGCTTGTCAAGGTTGCGGAGGGAGGAGCCGACACGATCCATCCGGTGAAAACGAAGCGATGTGTATGCGAAAAATGTGGAAAGTGGGATAATGGAGGTGTTACCAGAGTGTTGTGTGGGAATGAGACGTCAAGCCCTCCTTTTATACTGATCAAGCCTTTCGGGGAAGGAACCCCCTGAACGGTTCAAATTCAAATCGCACCGATTGGCGCAGGGATCGCGCCGACGTCACGACGCCCAAAATTGCCCATCTCAATGCAATCTCTGACCTATGCACTTGACTCCAAGCTTCCATGCATGCCTCCGGTGCACCATGTTGGCCGACAGGGGGCAACGCCTAAATCAGCAACTTCGACGACCGCGCAGATCGGTGTAGAGGTCATGCCGATCTGCGCAATCGTCCACTTTTCAGGTTTCGCCGGGTCGGTGCCCCCTCTATGCTACACAACCCCCTAGCAGTCATGCATGGTTCATCCTCCCAATGCACACCAGATTGTTTCGCCTGTAGGGGCATCTAGGATCGGGCGCTGGTCCGTGCAGGCCTGCGCCGATTGGCGCAGACGCCCCTACGCCTTGTTTCGCGCTTCTATGCTGCATGTTGCATCCCCTTCGACATTGGAATCTTTTTTGGAGGTATTGTAGCTTTGACATATCCAGATTGTCTCGTCGTATCCATGCGCCAATCAGCACGGCGTTGCGCCGATCGGTGCCATGCACTTCCTCGTGCTGGTCCTTCCGGTTTCATCCCATATTTTATTCCCTATTTTTCATGCAACATGCAACACATTTTCTCGCACATAAAATAATTTAGAAAAATTACTCATTTATCTTTAAATAATCTTCCATGACCAAATCTGGATGTGCATCAATTCTCTAGCACCCAGAGTATTTTCGACCTCTTAGGTAATTTTCAACTTCAGTTATATTGATACATGGCCACTTGGCGCCGATCGGCGCGTGACCGTGCCGATCAGCACATCCTCGATTTTATTCTTTTTCTATCTTTTTTTTATTTTTCTTCCCTACATTGTCAGTCCACATAATATATAATATATTTTGCACAAGTAAACAATAGCACAGGAGCACACAATAATTAAGCACACATTTTTTCTAACCATTTTTATTTTGGGAGAATTATTCTTTATTACAAGAAAATAATTTAAAACACCGAGTTGCCCTCCCGGTCCGCACTAACTCATCTAAATTTAGCGGGTTGCCCTCCCGTGAGCGTCAAACAACTATGCATCTTCCGAAATTTTGGGTTGCCTCTCAAGAAGCGCTCTAGTTATTTAGAGGTCGAAGAGCTTGACCTCCCCGTGATCAATCGTTTCTTAGTGTGCGGTATGGGAACAATTCCGCAACACTACAAGGTCCTCTAGTTCCTTTAATCAATTGTTAGACGTCCTTCGTCCCCTCCAATCACCCTCGGATCTTCTATGCCATGGTGACTTATATTTCGTAATTTCTTGAATGATACGACACTCTTCTCCCTTGGAACGAAACTTGAATGTATATGGAGTACCATTTATGTCAAAGCTTATTTCTTCGCTCCCTACATCGGTGTTCGCCTTTGTTGTCCTCAAGAAGGGTCTACCTAGGATCAATGGAGTCTTTGCCCTTCTATCCATGTCTAGCACTATAAAATCCACGTGCACAATGTGATCTTCAATTTGAACAGGCACATCCTAAACAATTCCATCGGAATAGCGTACCGATAGATCAGCCAATTCCAAGCACATTGTTGTAGGCTCTAATTCAGGTAAATTGAGACTTGAGAATATATAACGAGGCATAACACTCACTCTTGCTCCAACATCGCATAAGCATCTGTCAAATATCTAAGTTCCAATTAAGCACCGGATACTAGATGATCCGGGGTCTAGCTTCTTTTCGTGTGTAATGTCATTGATTGCCACCATAAGCTCTTTAGTCACTTTCACAATCTCCTCATAAGCAAGGGACTTCTTGTTTTGCATCATGTCCTTTATATACTTGGCATATGTAGGCACTTGAATAGCATCAAGAAACGGGACATTGATGTAAAGCTTTTTCATTATGTTATCGAACCTGGTGAACTGCTCATCATATTGGTTTGCTCTCTCTATCTTAGTCAGCAATTGTGTGTCCAGGAACGTAGCAGGTCCATGTTCTTCAGCTTCCATGCCGATTCTTAGGCCGGACATGTCAATATCATCATCGCGCCGATCGGCGCCATCATCGTGCCGATCGGCACCAGCGGTGCAGCGATCATCGTGAGGCTTCCTCGCTCTAACGATCCGTTCGGTGTCTTCGTTTGCTTCCCGCACCTTGTAGCTACTGCTTTCAACTGTTCCGCATAAAGATGTCAACGGGTACCCGTTACCCGTTACCCGGCGGGTAAAAACCCTATTAGGGGACGGGGATGGAAAGAAAATGTCACCCGTGGGTGCAGTAATGGGTCAAATCTTTTCCCCATCGGGTTCGCGGATTCGGGGATGGGATCGCTGCACCCGTACCCGCTTCCCGCAGGGACCCAATTACATGGGCTATCGGTACCTTTGTGGCCCAAAACGAATGGCCCAGCCCAAATCAACATAGGAATATATAATCTACAGAACCCTAACCCCACCGTCCCCACATCCAAATCCTGCTCCACTCGTTTCGGCGGCGGACGAGACGACGCACGGGCACGGCCGCACGGGTGAGAGAGATGCCGCACGCCGCCGGCTAGCGGAGCGGCGGAGCGGACTTCCCTGCCGCGGCGGCGCGCACCAGCGCCAGCACGCGCACGCCCCTCTCCTCCGGTCCGCCTCCGCGACCGCGCCCCTCTCCGCCATGTCCGCCATGAGCTCGCCGGAGCAGGACGGGCCCTCCGCCTCCCTTGAGCTCGACATCCCATGGCCGTCGATTCAAACTCCGATGGAAATGCAAGGTGAGAACAAGCTTCCCCTTCCTCGAAGCATCATTCCATTGTTCTTTTTGTTGTAAATTTGTCCGCACACCGAAGGAACGCCGGTGTGAACGAAGCACCAAGGATTAATGTTGCTAGATGTGGAACTACTACTCGCGTTTGTACTGGCCGGCCTCCACATCCAACAGCCTCCAAGAAAAGTCGGCTCGGAGCAGCAGGAGCTAGAGCCAGTTCGACATCGGCACCAGGGACCCCATAAGCTACTTCCCCGGCGTTCGTCTATTCAACTCCATGGGGTTTGATTTCGATGCTTTGCTAGTTTTGTTTTTCAGTTCATTTTATTTCATTAGTTTTGTAAAAATCCAGCACATGTAACTATAGGTATCGATTGTGCTGATTCATGTATTTTCACTTGTAAATATGCATACCAGAAATGTATTCATGTATTTATCATATTTTATTCTTGTACTTATGTAATATATTTTTCATTACTCAGTATATTCTCTATATAATTTATTCACTGTATTCTTGTCATTGTGTAATGTAGTTTTGATCAGTCAGCGTATTTTCTATCTAATTTACTTCTAGTTTCAGTACCGGCAACAACAGCCAACAAGAATCCCTTGGGCAGAACTCAGACCCTATCCCAATTGAAGATGATGCTGAAGATGATGTTGAAGAAGTGAATGTGAGCAAAAAACCAAAGAGGAAGCGCACTTCTCCTGTTTGGAAGGAGTTCAACAAGACTGAAGTCAATGGTAAAGTAAAGGCTGACTGTATTCACTGTCACAAATTGTTGGGAGCAAAGAGCAGTGATGGAACAAAACACCTTCATTTCCATTTAAACATTTGTACAATGAGAAAGATCCGTATGGGTGGGATGAAGGAGAACAAGGCATTAGCACAATCATCTCTAAGGTTTACTATCCCACAGGAAGGAAAGGTGTCTGTGGAGAGTTACACATTTAATCAAGATGTAGCTAGAAAAGCTCTTGCTGCCATGATTGTACTACATGAATATCCTTTATGCATTGTTGATCATGTTGGCTTTAGACAATTCGTGAGTGCACTTCAGCCATTGTTCAAGATGGTGACTAGGAACACAATTAGGTAATGGTAGTTGTAGCACTAATTATTCAATATGCTTGTTTCTTGAACTGAAATTTCTTGTTTCTCATGCATTCTTTTTCTGATATAATTATAGGAAAGACATCATGGATGCTTATAAGGAAGAAAAGAAAAAGGCCATGCGTTATATGGTTGGAACTAAGTCAAGAGTGGCCGTTACAACAGACTTGTGGACATCTGACAACCAAAAAAGGGGTTATATGTCTATTACGGCCCATTTCATTGATGATTCTTGGTCTCTTAGAAGCATTATTATGAGGTAATTGTTTCCTACAAGCCTTTTTTCTTACTGCCGTGAAGTGTATTTCAGATTTTAATCACATTTTTTGCTGCCATCAAGCAGGTTCATTTATGTCTCAGCTCCACACACAGGTGAAGTTATTTCAAATGAGCTATATGAAGCTTTAGTTGAATGGAATCTTGACGAGAAGATCTCAACGGTTACAGTAGACAACTGCAGCTCCAATGATACAGCAATCAAAGAGCTTGTCAAGAAGATTGGTAAACCTAAACTGATGTTAGAGGGTAAATTATTTCATATGTGTTGTGCTGCCCATATTCTTAATCTGATTGTGAAGGATGGTTTAGAGGTATAGCACCTGCAATTGCAAAAATTCGTGAAAGCATAGCTTTTTGGACAGCCACACCTAAAAGGGTAGAAAAGTTTGAAGAAATTGCTAAATACGTAAAAGTCCCTGTTTTACACAAATTGGCCCTTGACTGCAAGATGGAACTCTACTTACAAGATGCTTTCTATTGCTTTACCTTATGTGGCTGTTTTTAACCGCGCATCACGGGTTGAGAAACTTTATGATAGTGTTCCAAGTGAGGCTGAATGGAATTTTGCTAGAGATGTGGTTTCCCGGCTGAAGATGTTTAATGATGTCACTAATATTTTTTCTGGAACTAATTATGTCACTGCAAATGTTCAACTCCTCAAAATCTGTGAGGTTAAAATGAAAATTAGGGAATGGTCTTGGTAACCCTATAATTGAAGACATGTCATTTGAGATGATTACCAAGTTTGACAAGTATTGGAAAGACATTCAAGGACCGATGGGCATAGCTACTATTCATGATCCTCGATTCAAGACTGATTATCTTCTTGGGTTTTTTGAAACATTGTTTGCTGGTACCAATGAAGTGCCTCATGATAAAGTTGAAAGTGTTAGAAACTCTATCTATGAATTGATCAAGGAATATCAAGTGGAAGAGGATGAAGATAATACAGAATCATCAGCTATTCCTCTTGGCAATTCTGGTTTCTTGTCACAAATCAGTGCACGTGTTGCAACTAGAAGACCAGCAATCACAAGAGTCAAATCTGAACTGGACAGGTATTTGGAGGATGAGTTACTCCCTGTTGACACCGAAAATTTTCAGATTCTAGATTGGTGGAAGGTGGCTGGGACAAGATATCCTACTTTGAGAAAGATAGCACGTGATATATATGCTATTCCAGTCAGCACTGTTGCCTCTGAATCTGCATTTAGCACTAGTGGGAGGGTCCTTAGTGAGCATCGCAGCAGGCTGACTCCGGAGATTTTGGAGGCACTAACGTGTTCTCAAGATTGGATACGAAACAAGTACAAAGGTATATCTATTTGACAATTTCTGTTCTTCCATTTATAGTGTTTATACTTCTTCAACTTTTAAGTATGTTTCGATATTATATAGATGACGAGAATAAAACCAAGCCTGAAACCTTTTGGAGCTGCCTGGAAGAGATCCAAGAAGGGGTTGAGGTAATCTTTTCTTACTTTGCATTCTTGCATAGTGAATCAGTGATTACACTTATACTGATTTCCTTTGAATAATAAGTGCCTCTACATTTTTTCTACAGGGACTTGCACTTTGTTGAAAAGACTTGCACAAGTGCTGGTGACTTTTCTTTTGTGAGCTGAAATGCATGTGCTGCTGGTGGCTCTTGCGTCTGTTCCAGTGGAGAGTACGCTTGATCTTGGAGAGTAGAGAGATTAGACTCTTTTACTTATGCTTAATTTTAGATGTACTTTTTAAATTTCTGGCTTGTGTCCGTGTGGGATATTTACTTTAAATCTGTGGCTTGTGGCCTTATTTTAGAGCTGCTAAACTCTATGGATGGTTAAGAGTTAAGATTGAACTCTATGTTTGTGTTAATTCCTTGTGCTACATGTGATTTTTTCCTGATCATTGATCATTGTGTTAAACTATTAATTCCTTGCATAGCTGTGGCGGGTATGGGTTACCCGACGGGTATCCGTTACCCGTGCGGGGACGGGGATGGGAAAATTTTGTTCACCCGCGAGCGGGGACGGGGACGGGGACGGGTGTGATTTGCTGCTCGCGGAGACGGGGACGGGATAGGAAAACCCATGGAAATTTTACCCGCTGCCATCTTTAGTTCTAC